>JAUMHI010000046.1:9943300-9969178 GCA_032359435.1 Enteromius unitaeniatus | reverse complement strand
AATCTAAAAAAAATTGCATATTTCATCCAACCAATAAAAGAAAAGTGTTTTTAATACAAAAAAAGTCAACCTTCAAAAAATTATGTTCAGATATGCACTCAATACTTGGTCAGGAATCCTTTTGCAGAAATGACTGCTTCAATGCGGAAGTTCCCTGAAAGTAGCCCATAAATAAAATGTAGTAGTAGTTAAAAAAAAGTTATACAGAATTGTGAGAATTTTTTTGTGATTGCGTGAAACAAAATTAGAGATTCTAAATATATTTCACAATTCTGACTTTATATCGCACAATTCTAATTTTATATCTCCCAATTGAGAGAAAAAAAGTCAGAATTGCATGATATAAACACATAAAGTAGTAGTAATAATAGTTGTTGTTATAGATGATGGTGATAACAAATTAATACATTATTATTATTATTATTATTATTATTATTATTATTACAACTATATTATAATACTACTCTTTTATTTAGGTGGGAAAATACATAGGGGTCCCAAAGGTTCTCTTTTGTTGTCAATAATTGCTTTATAAGTGTTTCTCATTACAAGATTGGAAAGGTGGTTGGTGCTTGTTGCATTCCCAGTGCAATTCTAAGTGATCCAAACTCAGAGCAGAAGTAGAGCTGAATTGTTATAGAGCAGCGTTTTCTGTGATCCGAGCCGCTCCAGATGCTCGATCATCAGCTGCTGTGCCGTGCCTCACTCTGAATCATTATGTGCATATGTTGAATTCATTATATCACAACCTTTCCGATTTAATAATCGCACTAAGCCATACCGCAATTTTGGTTGATTGATTGTGCAACCCCTGTTTGATAGAAGCTAAATCTTTAAAGTCTTCCAAACCTCCAGGCCAGAATAAAGTAATTTCTTTTGTGATCATCCATAGTCTGTCCAGGCACCTGCCCTTATAGATTGAGTTCTGAACTGTATTGATCATGTCAGATTTCCTGAAGGCATAGAACATATGATTTGACATGTGTGGTGATTGTTGAGCTTGCCACACTTTGCAAAGGTGTGATATTTGACCTCCTTTATTCCCCCGTGAAGACAGTGTCCCAGCATGTAATAATAGATGCTGAAGGCCACAGAGTCAGGTCTCGCACCCTGACCCATCCTTCAATGCAAACTACTGATTGTGTTGGATAGCGATGGATACCACGGAAAGACCCAATGGTTTTACTTTCAGTTGTTTGTGTTTGTAAGTAAATGTTTGTGTTTAAATGTTGTTCCTGTATTGAATGCTTCCTTGTCACATCCTGTTCTCTTTGTTTTACTCAATATCTTTACAGCCATGCACAGAAGTGCTTTTCTTGGACATTTTTCACAACTACAGTCAAACGTTGACACCAGTGCTTCTAGAGATGGTGCAGAATCTTCAAGGTTGGATTTATCAGATTTTTTTATTAATATTACGATCGATATATATATATATATTATCTAGGGATAGAAATTGTATCAAATTAAATGAATCAGTTACAGTTGAGGTCAAAAGTTTACACCCCCTTTCAGAATCAGCGAAATGTTAATTATTTTACCATACCGAGGGATCATTAAAAAATTGTTATTGTTAGTCCTGACTTGAAAAAGAGATTTCACATAAAAGATTTTAACATATAGTCCACAAGAGAAAAATTATACAATGACCCCTTTGTCCTGAACAATAAAACTGTCTGCCGTTCTTCAGAAAAAAAAAAAAAATGAATCTCCCACAAACTTCTTTGGTTTTCCAGGATTGGTTTTCCAGGGAGTGAAAAAGTTTTGATTGTAAAGGCGAGGGTAAATGTAACTTATTTGGTCTTCTGGGAAACATTAATCATCTTCTGTAGCCTTTAAACGGCAGAACTAAATGGAAAAATATTTAGGCAAAATAAATGAAAACAAAAGAAAAATGGACACATCCCATTCTGTTCATAATTTTTCACCCCACTCAGCTCTTAATGCAAGTAACTGTCACTTTTTGTGGACTATTGTTTGAGAACCATGGTTTTATTATTTTCAACTTTTAAAACATCTATTTATTTTTCTATATTTAGATTATAAAAAGTAATATTTGATGTACATAAATGTTTATTTTCCACCACTAACAAAATCCCTGCTGGATAAACAGCTTAAACAGGGTTGTTGGTTGGCTTCCAAGTCTTACCAAGATGGTCAGGCTGTTCTGTTTTAACGTTTGTAGAGTGGCTCTAACCAGGCAGACCAACTTAAAGCTACAACACAGTTTTTCCTGGTTTAAGTTGTTGCTTTTTTCCTTCAGGGGTGGTTTTATTACACTTTATTAAAAAGAAAAAGCGAGCAGTGACTCCTGGCATTCAAGGACACAGTGAATGAATTAGACAAGGCAAAGCTTTTAATGTGCTGATTAAAGACTCGCTGATAAAACAAAACTCACTGGTAAAATGAACTGTCATTATGTTGTGATAAAAGAAATGTCACAACTGGAGCAGGAGTAGATGAGAAAACGGTGAAAAAGGTATTGAACTGAAAGTTCATTCAGGTCGCTTTTTATCTATAGTAATTAACATGTTATCTTCTTACGTCAAATATTTTGAAAAGCCGACAAAAAGGGCAGTGCTGAAAATGTGCCCGGATGCCACATGGTTTTTAGAGAACCCCTTTTGAAGTGTTTCAGCATGGAAGTGCTGTACTGTCATTTCTAGCTTCCGGCTGACATTAGCTTCGAGAGGCTGGGTTGACACCAAATCACACGCCATGCCATCAGTTCTTTAAAGCTTTTTATTTTCAAATGAGGGATTTTCTCTAACTTTTTTTTGTGAGGGGAAAAACTGACACAGTCAACCAGGGTTCTACTTTATACAGTATGTGGAACTTTTGATTGCGGCCTTGCAGGGCAAATGTCACCTTTATAAAGCACACCCTGTTAAGCTAAAGCACTAGTGTTCCGCTTACAGCTGCATGAAGCAATTAAGCTCGCACTCTCAGCCACATACAAGGACCGTCTGATGAGCGTTACGCTCTTATTGCTTTTGATCTGGCTCGCTAATTAATTGATGAATGACTTAAATGAGCTTTCCGTGCAAATGTGTTGATTTGAAATTTACTATCATGATTAAATTAGGAAAATATTCTTATGGACATTCATAAGGATCTCTGAGTGTTTTGACATGGATTTCGAAAAGTTCATGTTTTATTAAAATGGTGATGGCAGCCCTGCAAGTGCTATTTTTTGCAAATCATGTGTCATTATAGTGTGTAGTCAGTATCATTATAAAAGCACACATTTAGACAATGATTCTGATAATGGCCCCTCGTTAATTTCCTAGTAGTGTCATTGTCTTTTTCTCTTGAGCTTTTCATGTGTTCTAATTATACATGGACAATAAGGAGCGTCGCCTCCTCGTTGTCGCTTTGGGAAGGCTAATTGTGATTGTTTAAGGAAATTGAGACAAAAGTTTTAGTCGCTTATGTTATTTTATCACACGCTCTGCCGCTTTTACTACTGTTTTCAAAGTGCTTGTTTGCAAAGTGGTTAAGTCACAATTATTACAGATGAAAGTTCTAGATGTTCTCTACTGGGCTGAAGCACATTGTGTGCAGGTTGTGAAAGGAGAGAAAAAAATGAAATGTAAAAAACACAGCGTCTGCTTTCTTTCTCTCAGGGCCCAGTAATGTGGACGACCCGGTGCAGATGCTCATGAAAGATGCAGGTACTATCATGCATTACTGGTTATTCTTACACACACTCAACATGTCATTTAACAAATGTCACTAAAATGACACTAAATCAGACTAAAAATCTTGCTCAACCTAATTTTGAAATATAAATTAAATAAAGAGGTCTTATGATTTTTTTTTTTAAGTGCACTATTAGTAATATAAAAATAGTTTAAATGACACATATGTTATCATGTTTATATAAAGTATAAGTGTGTGTTTAATGTTTTTCAAAGAAGATGCTCATCAATGCTGTATTTATTTGATCAAAAATACAGGAAAAAATATAGTTTTTTACATTTTAAGTCTTATTGCTGTAATTTTGTGAAATATTATTTTTTAAAAGTAACATACCAATATACTTTGTAATATAATTTACACGTTAAGCAAAGATGACTACTCAAGTCTTCGATGTCTCATGCTCCTTCAGAAATCATTCTAATATGCTGATTTATGCTTCTTATATTTTATTTTTTGTGATCCTGTGATAGTTTTTTTTTTTTTAAGTTAAATGATATGTTTATTATGATTATTAAATGTCATAAGAATGTCATAATAGACATTCTGTATTACAGTACTATTATTATTTAGTATTATTATGTATGTTGTATATTTCTGTTCTACTATTATGTTTTTGAACAAATATATACAGCTTTGATAAGCATACTGATCCCAAACTTTTCAATAGCAGTGTAATTTGATACTGTTTAAAAAATTGGGGTCAGTAAGATATTTAATGGCTGCCTTTGTTAGATTAAAAATGAAACATTATTTCAGTTTTCTGCGTTTAAAATGTAATTTATTCCTGTGATACAAAGCATCATTACTCCAGTCTTTAGTGTCACATGATTCTTTCAGAAATCATTCTAATATGCTGATTTATTACTAGAATTATCAATGTTGGAAACAGTTTATATATTTTTTTGGAACTTGTGATATTTTTTTTTTTCCTCTCAGGATTCTTTGATGAACAATAAGTAAAAAACAACATCATTTTTTACCAAATATAAAACATTTCTAAAACGAAAATCTATGCTTTGATTTTTTTTTTGTTCTTTAATAGATCCTTGGCTAATAAAAGTATTCATTTCTTTCAAAGAAGCAAGAAATAAAATGTACTGATCCCAAACTTTTGAACAGTAGTGAAACAGTAAACTACTGTAACAGTTGTTTTGAACATTATTATCCAAAAAACTATTAAGCAGCTTAACTGTTTCCAACACTGATAATAAAAAATCAGCATATTAAGATTAAGAATGATTTCTAAAATGTCTTAAAGCGACACTGAAGACTGGAGTAATGATACTCTGTATCACAGGAATTAATTACATTTTAAAATATATTCACACAGAAAAGGGTTATTTTAAATTGAAATGATATTTCACAATATACATTTTTTTTCTAGATTTTTTATCTAATAAATGCAGCCGTGATGAGCAGAAGAAACATCTTTAAAAACCATTAAATATCTTACGAACCCAAATTTATAATATATATAATATATGTGTATATATATTACTTATTGTAAAATGTAACTCTATTAAAATTTTTAGATTATTTATTTGTTTGTTTAAATTTAAGATATCGTATAGGTATAGGTTTGTTAAATGCATTACATTTCCATGCTTTTTTTTCTATATTGACATAAAATTTTTTTTTTTTTATTAAAAATGTTTAAATTGTCATTTTTATTTTTCTTTGCAGTATACAATGCTGTGGGTTTAGCTGCATATGAATTGTTTGACAATGTGGACTTCGATCAGTGGTTCAAGAACCAACTCCTTGGAGAGCTACAAGTCAGCCATAACAGGTATGATTTAATAAACACAATTAAATTCCCACGAAAGCCATTTTAACCTTCATAAAAACACCTGCAAGTCAGTGTAAGTAAATGAAGCCAGAAAGTCACGGGATGACGTCAAAGAAACATCTTAAGCATTGTTTTCTTTAAATAAAACCATATTCACTCCTGTTATTGTTTTTCCCAGGAAGTGATGTCACTCCACAGGTGCGTTCAAAGAAGCTTTTTGATAGTCTCACCCTCCTATAGATAAAAGACTAAAGCTTTCTCTCAGAAGTTTTTTTTTTTTTATTGCATTACTCCTCTGTGAGCTCTGATAGGCACTTTATCAAAAAGAATATGGGATGAAGCCCAGCACCTTCAAGTTTCTTGCTGTTTTGCTATGATTATTTCTGGAAATCTAGGTTGGTTACATAAACTTGTACAGGTATACACACATCATTTAATAGCTTTTTTTAGTTTTTTTTTTATATTGTGCAGGATAACATCAAAATTCTGAATGAGGACAGCCCCTGAAAAGAGCTGATATCTTTCTCTTTTTCACAAGTCTTTTTAAGAACAGCACAAAGATATCGAGATTTAGATAAACCTCTCAGACGGGAGCCTGGATAAAGCTTTACACTTCGCCTCAATGACATTTACTGCCTTCTTACAATAGCAGTATTATATCAGCTGTGGTTGATGGATTGGTTAAACAACGTTCTTCTGGGAGACTCCGGTGGTGCATTTGATGAGGTCATGAGAGTTGGGAAGATGGTATCAGATATGTAAAATAAACGTGCTGTGGAGAAAGGTGTTAAAATATTCATTGAAGGCCATGAGGGTTATGAAACTTGAGATTTAAAAAAGAAAAGAGATTTTCAAAGCAAAGGACAAGTATGTGCAGAAGTGTTAAGAAAGATGACTTGACAAGCTACTCATAGTTTTTATAGTTAAACTACAGTCAAACTCCTCGTTCGAAGTATTTAGACAGATATTACAGAATGGCTAACAGTCTGAATTCTGTCAGTTCGCTATATAGCTTGTACTGTAGTTACCTTTTGTTATTTACGCCCCAACAGTGCTATGTAGTTTTTATGTTTTGGTCACAGTTCTGTGGGAGGACAAGACAAAAATACAGAATTAAAAAAGAGGTAATGAAGACTGACTCTACACAACCATCATTTGTGACTTTAGAGAGAGCAAGAGAGGAGAAACCTCTGTTTTGGAAGATTTGAAACCTTGACTGCCAGTGTCTCCTTCATTCACCACTGTTTGTTTTTGTTTGCCTGTTTCTTTCTCCTGTTGAGAAGAAGAGTGGGATTACAAACCTAATTTGCATATTTCGAAACGTTGATGATCGTTTAAAAGTTTCAGTGTCAGCATTGTTTATAATACTTTGCATTAAATTTACATTGACACTAATGACATTTATCTTTGCAAAATATTTCATAGGGCTGTGAAAATGCAAACAAATTTTAGCAGATACACGTTTAAAAATAAAAGATAATGTTGACGGCTCGTTTTGTACTACACCAATTTTTGTGCCAATTTTGCAAATTCTTGAAGACTTTTTTTTTTTTTTTTGAAACTTGTCCAAACTGTAGTTACAATTAAAAAAAATTCAAAAACAGCCCCACTTCTCTTTTTTTTTTTCTTTCTTTTTTTTATAAGATCATTAAAAGAATAGAAGTAAAGAAATATCAGAAAATGAAAAATTTGCTGAAAATGTGCAAAATACATTGGAACAGGTTTGGAGAGTTTTAGCATTATATCACTTGCTCACCAATGGATCCTGCAGTAAATGGGTGCCGTCAGATAGTCCAAACAGCAGATAAATGCATCACAAATGTCCTCAAGTAATCCATATGATTTAAGTCCATCAGTTAATGTTTTATGGAGTGAAAATTTGCATGTTTTTAAAGGCATTTAGCTTCAAATGGTCATTCTGACGGCACACATTCATTGCAGAGGCCAGCAAGCCATGTAATGCATGGAAAAAAGTTTCTCCAAATCTGTTCAGCTGAAGGATCAAACTTAGATAGTCACAGGGTAAGTATATTTTCAGAAAATGTACATTTTTGGGTGAACCATTTCTTAGGAAAGAGAGAAGAAAAAGTCTTGCATTTCAAAGATCCACAGTTATTGGTTTGAAACAATCCACTTGTCTCATTTGTTTTGGCGAGCACATATAATACTCGAATGGCAATGTATGTGCAAGTGTGTGCTGCTGGGCTTTTTTTGTGTGTTGCTCCAGTGGGGATCACTCAAGCACTCGAGTGTGTGAGTGTGTGTTCATGGGCGTTGAGGCGGTCTCTGCACTCGCTCTTGACAGAGCAAGCAAATGTACGCCTGCCACTCTTTAATCAGGCACATTTGTCACTGTCATGATGAGACTGTATGCCTGAGAGAGGCTCGGAGGGATTTTCAGAGAGAGATATGAGTAACCCTGGTGCTGACATCTGCCATCTGTGCTTTGGGCTTTGGGATTTGACAAGTTTATATTCAGCAGGAAGTTACAAATATGCATTATACCTTTGTAATTCGTCCTCATTGCTTGTTATGAGAAATGGGTGCAAATTCCTTGACCTTGTCCACTGTCATTTCTCCCAACTGGCAGCCCTCCAGACCCTCCCATTGATTCATTACTTCGTTTGACCTAGCGTGTCACAAAGTCCAGACTCTTTGCCTTGGCAGACAGATTATCTGAGCACTGATCTTGTAGCTCTAAGGTCAAAAGGGGCAGCTGCACTGAACAGGTGTTGTTAAGGACCAGATCAATAGGCTGGGGAAGCCTGTTGCATCCGTCTTCCTCATTTACAGGAACTCTGGCGTGTTTCTTCTCCACCCTGGGACTTTAGCAGGATGCAGTAAACTATTACTTCCCTTAGATTAGTGTAGATTATAGCCCAGGACATTGGGCACAGTGCATTGGGCCACTATGTGGCCTCAAACCTAAATAGACTGGTGATAATGTTTATATGGATATATGTATGTGCCAGAATTTAATAAATACAGTCAACAATCATATAATAAAATATTAGGTCTTCCTGGACTAAAATCCATCTTTGCTATCTCCACTGTAGGAGTTCTTGAAGGCCGGCGTCCTTTCTTTGTTCTAGTTGGGTCGCGTCCTTTGGTGCACGTGGAGAATCAGGTTCATGCTCAGCGACCCTCTGCCTCTCGTCACATGCCATACTCTATTGCGTTTCAAGTACAGCACGGCAGCCTCACTGCAGGCTAGCTCGGAGAGCAGCAGCATGTGTGATGGTGATGGTCAGCGTGCGATTCACAGCAGCGTGAAATGACCTTTTCAGCTCAGAGCTTCAGCATGGCAGCTGTGGTGCCAGTTCAGCTTTAGGGGGACTAAACTGTGCCGAGTGTTAAGTCACAGATGTTACCTCATTCCAAACTCTCACTAATGGATTTCATATGAGCCATTACTTATGTTTGTTTTGCAGCGTGGTTAATTTTGCTTAGCCACCAAGGCGCACTCATTTCAGTTTTATTGAATGGCCACTAATTTCTAGGAAGTCAGTTGACAATGAAAGTTTGTAGAGGTGTATTCTAAGTTGTGACCCTGGACCGCTGGACCTTAAGTCGCTGGGGTGTATTTGTAGCAATAGCCAAAAATACATTGTATGGGTAAAGATCATGTTCCATGAAGGAATCTTCATTTGGACAAATTTAAAGGTGATTTTCTCAGCATTTAGATTTTTCTGTACTCTCAGATTGCAGATTTTCATATAGTTGTATCTCGGTCAAATATTGCCCTATCCATCCAAATCACACATCAATGAAAGCTTATTTATTCAGCTTTCAGATCATGTATAAATCTTAATTTCACTTGACTGGTTTTGTTGTCCAGGGTCACAATTAACAAACAAAAAACACTACACACTACTATTCAGGGACTGACTTGCGCATATGTGGGATTTATACTTGAAAGGGCAATGAATAGGACAAAAATATACATAAAAATGTTTGTGAATCAAGACTAGAACGCAGGTTCTGTAGCACCCACAGTTTTTAATCCTGAATAAAACTAGTAGTTCATATTTATGTGATCACATGGAGTTTTAGCGGCAGTAGACTATGCTTCAAATTCAGAAAAAATAGCAGCGTATTTGTTCATTTCCTCTGTGGAAAACTTTGCAGTTAGAGTGAACATGCACACAGGCCTCATCGAATACTCCTTGCATCTGTTGATTTCATCTTATGTGTATTATGGTTTCATCAGCTCATTAATAAACACCATGATATGCAGCCAGCTAATGTTGACTATCTGTTAATTCAGTAACTTATACAGACAGATTCAGATACGCTTTTCAGTATTATTGGTACGCCGTTGTGGATGCTACATATGTTTTATTAGTAGTATTTTTTCCCTCCACTGGCCTGAAAAAAGCAATGAAAAATGAAACAATCTGGCTTGTTGCAATACAGGTCAACTATGTGATCTCTTCCAGACGATTTTTTTTTTAGACTTCTCCAGATTTTCTGCTACATGTCAAAAGTCTAATGATGCTGCCCCATCCTGTTTAAGTAGGCGTCTTTTGGCTAGAATAGGTTGCAGTCTGGACCAAATTATGCTGATAGTCTGGTTATGCGTGAATACATTTTGATCAGGCGGCATCTTATTGTCTGATCGAGTGATTCTTGGCAAGAATAAACTGCAGACTGGGCCAGATTTGATGCTGATCAAAAAAGTCTGGAGTGGCAGATCGTTCCAAACTAAAACTTTACTACCAACTTCATCAGTTATAAATATGCAAAAGAGTCACAGTGAAACCTTTGTTTATCATCATGCTTGCTTTATTATAATTAGTTTGTTGCTCGTTAGAGTTGTGTAATTTGAAGAAACGTTGCTATGCTTTGTGTGTGTGTCTAAGAGCACAGCATGGCAGGGCTGGTATGATGACTCAGCTGTTTGAAAACGGTAATGCAGGGCACTTAAAAGCTATGTTTTCATTACAAGTCCCTCTACTGGAGGCCTAATTGTCATTGAAACAGTAGGCTGTCGTATACAGATACTTTCAGCCTTTCGGTGCTTGTGTTCAAGACAAATTTAAGAGAGACAGTCTCTTTTTCTAAAGCTTCACTTCCATACCCTTCTTTTTGACACAGACAAGACTGAGGTTATCGGCAGTCTTTGAGTGACGTCCCCTGCCATAGTCTGTTTTGACGTGTCTGAGCTGTAGCCACTTGACTGCAGCCCTCTTTAAAATCAGTCATTCACTGTGAATAGAGGCAGACTTTTATGGTCAGCATCTTCAGGCCTACTGAGAATATATTTATTTTTTTCCCCTTGAAGTGATTCAAATACTAAGTAAAAGAATTTGAATCCCCTGGCAACCACGCATATATATGCAAGCGGAGGTCATAACTAAATCACAAAATTCAATTTTCAGTGCGACACAGTCACAGCATTTAATAGTTCTTTCTCCAGTCGTACAACGGCAGGAACTCTGTCCTCTTTTCCTATTTTTGTAAGATGTGTTTTTCACAGTAATAATATGAAGATTGTCCTGGGGGACCATGCTGTGAAAACCCCTTGAGTCTCTTCTTTTTAGGACTGACATAAAAATTTTTTTGAAAGATTGAGCAAAACGTTGCACAAGTCTGATCATTAACCACTTTTAGACGCTACCTCAGGCATGCATACAGTACGAAGTTTATGGTGCATATCACCAAACTAACAATGCAAACGCAAGCAAGTTCCAACAACTAAGGATTTTCATTCTGAATGTAAGTGTTTGTCCTATAGGAATTATTGGATTTGCAGCACAAGGGTCTGAACAGGGTTTATTTATTCATGTTAAAGGGTTAGTTCACCCAAAAATGAAAATTAGGCTGTGTTTGACTTAACTTCAAAGAATACTAGGCATATGTGACATTTTCATTGTCCCCATAATTCAAAAGCCTTAAAAAATACAAAATGTTTTTTTTTGAAAATCTAAAAGTACAGTTTCCTGTAAGGGGTAGGTTTAGGGTCAGTGTAGGGCAATAGCACATACAGTCTGCACAGTATAAAAGCCTACGGAGAGTCCCCATAAATCACAATAACCAATACCAAATAGCACAATATTAAATAATAATATGTGTGCGTGTGTGTGTGAAAAAATAATTATTAAATTATTAGTAAAAGTCTTGCATTTATGGTTATTTATTATTTTTATATTTGTTTGCATATTTATTTATTTATTTGTGCACCCCTCCTGTCCTCTCTTGTATCCATTTAGCTCATAACCTTCTTGTCACACTGTGTATTAAATTCCTATTAAAACTCAATTAAAATGATTTAATGGGAATAGGAGGTCTCTTTGGAGACTCCTTAAAGTTATAAGTGAACAGGAAGGTAAAGTGCCCTCAGCAGCAGACCTGTTTACCTTTATTTGAATGTTTATATGTTTTGCTGTGCTCCGTTGAGGGTAATCATTGGCTACATGTCATTTAGCAGATGTGTTGTAGAGCAAACACAATGTTTTGATGCGTCATTACCTTTGAGTGGACTCATTATGACTCGCAGCTTGGCTAATATGTTTGATCTCTCTGCGGAGTGACCTTTATAGTTATTGTAATGAGGTGCTGGTGATATTAGTTGTGTTGGTTTCCGGTGCGACGATGAAGTTTTTATCACCATCGGCTCTAATTACTCTGTCGCTCACTGGCAAGCAGACTAAAGCAGCTTAAACCCCTGGCACGCTCCCTTACTTTTCATCGACGCCAGTGGCACAGCAGCCTGTTTCTCCAGAGATATTTTCTCTCCCCCCTCCCAAAAAAAAAAAAAAAGCCTTGAAATGATCCCTCCCAGACTCTCTTTTATTGTCTCCAGTGACCTAAGAGATCCCCAGGGCTCAGAGTCATGCCTGCTTTACTTCTGAGAACTGATCCTGCAAAAAACGTATTTTAAACCGGGACTGGTTTTCGGTGGGAAGTGCAGGTTATTTCCCTCATTCGCTGCTTCTGATATATTCATTAGGCTATTATTTATTACTGCTAGAGTCTTATTTTGAATGTCCTCTATATTTATTCTTAATATTTACTTGCAGACATCCATGAAGTTATTCTGAGGCGTCTCTGTAATCCATCTGTAAGATGTCTAGCACGCACTGTGGAGTGAGGAGGAGAGTGAGAGTTATTGACAAACATAAATCAATGTACAGATGGGTGAAAGCAGCAGACTCATATTTAAAAGTTATTAACCTACATTTTACAATTCATCCTTCAAACTTTTGTCACCTATTGTTAAAGACAAATGAAAATGAATTGATTAAAGTGGAATTTGAACAAAGAGACAGGAAAGAATAGCTATTAAGTCTTAGTATAGCATATTGCCATATACACATGGATATTCAACAAGCTGTATGCCCTAAACCTCTTGAAGCTTTAATGAGAATATATATCTTGAAACAGAAATGATGTGCATTTCAATGTGGCCAATGAATAAATATAACTGATTATGAAAATGAACCATTGATTAGGTTATTGAGTGGGCATAAACTATATATAAGTTGCCCTTGGATTCACTGCTGTATGTGCTTTTACTAAGAGATGTAACGCTGAAATCAATTTCCACATGCTCTTTAATTGTTCATTCTCACAGTGTAGAGTTATCTGGGGACCTTCTGTAGGTGGAGTGCGTTCGATTGTTCATGTGTGCATAATTATGAGAATTAATGCACTTATTAAAGGAGGATTTTTCATTCATTCATTGGAATGTTTGGAATTTTTTTTTCATTTAGGATTATCATACGCCTGTCTTTACAAAGAGCCCCTGGTGTTTTATTCTGGATTTTTTTTTCCTGAACATAAAGTTATTGCAAAGAAAGTTTTTCTCCTTTTGAATACTAACCTTACGTAATTTTTCCTCCGGGGAAAACAGAAAGCTTTAAGTTGTGCAGTATTCATGGAAATGAGAAAAGTTTAAGGTGTGCTGAATACAAGATTTGAAGAGTAAAAGATAATATGCGGACGTCATCTCTATGTGGGCGTATACTCACAATTCCTTCTTAGATAAAGGGAAGCTTTTTGAAGAATGCACAGAAATGCTAATTTGGCATATTTTTTGTCTTTGTTTTTTTTTTTTTTAGGTACAAGTTGATCAGAAGGCGGGTGATCTGGCTGATTGGACAGTGGATCTCGGTGAAGTTTAAGCCAGATCTGCGGCCCCTGCTGTATGAGGTCATCCTCAGTCTAATGCAGGACCCTGACCTTGTGGTAAGTGAAGCTTATGGGATGCTAGGTATCTTAAAGAGATGGCCAAAACACCAGTACTCTGTAATTATTTACTCCAAATCTGTTGGGCTTTCTTTTTCGTTGCAGTCGCAATGTATGTCATGAAACGTACAAAATGATGGTAATTCTGGTCTAACTGTCCTTGCCAACTTCACGAGAGTTGTAGCAAAGTCTGGTCTAGGAGTTATTAGTTCTATTCAGTTGAAAGAATCAATTCATATGAATCATATAACTGGTCCTGGTCTGAATGATTCACTGACCACATTTATGCGCACTCTTATGATGCTTTTTCAAGATTTCAAGCTTTGGTTTTCATTGCGATTGGATGAGATTGGAAAGAGCAACAAGCACATTGTTTAATGTCTACTTTTGTTTTCCTTAAAAGAATTATGCACCTTTTTATTTTCTGTATGATATTTTCTGTGTAATTTCCATGATTAAGTAATATGTTTAGTGTGAGAATCCCCAAGCAAGCTGGTGAGTTAATAGTGTTATTTTGATGATATTAATTTAATATTGTTCATATTGAAATGATTAATTATCTTTATCATAATTGTAGTATATTAATAAATATTATAATTAATATTTTTGTAAACTTTTCAATTTTCAATGTAGTAATTTGTATTTATTTTCGTTAAATATTGCCGTTTAGGATTAAATTATTTTTATTTCAGTTTATTTTTATTTTTCAAATTATTAATTTTAGTGCTTTAGCTTATTTCAGTTAATAGCAAAGGCAACATTTCTATATGTTCTTGTCTAATATTTCGATTTTAAATTAGCTTTAGTTCAGCTAATATATTAATAATATTCAAATATTATATTTTAAAGATTTTATTTTATGTTATATTTATTTAGTTTTAGTAACGATAATAACCCTGATGTGATGTTATGCAGAAGAGCAGTCATGAATTTTCAATGTGCATTACCAATTATTGACTTGCTTTCTTAGCATTGAAAGTCTTGACAAATCGCCCATTGGTTCAAATCAATATTGTCTTCCCTAATTAGGAACGCGTGTGACTCTGATTAGCCACATTGTGTCTCTGTAAATAATGAGAGACCATCATTAGATGTCATCGTATGAACAGCACCATTAATCAGAAGCACCAGTGACCAAACACACCCTGCAGTCTGCAGCTTAGCCACATTTAGTTCAAAATCAATTTCATGTGCACTGAGAGAACCTTTTATGGTTTTTGACAATTGCTGTCCTACACTTCACCCGGGGTTCCATCTTGCTGCTCAATAGTGTTTCCTTTTCTCATTGGACATTGAGATGTTTAGGTTAAATGCATTGATGGAATGACTTGTTTTATTAGCTTATGTAATTTTTGTTTTAGAGGTGGCTTTTAAAGGGGGGTTAATTTCAAGACTACATTTCTCATGGGTATTTATCCAGCTGATGATATTGGCGTGATATAGTGTGCTAACAGAGACTGTCAGCATGGTAAAACCCTGTCTGAGAGCACTCTAAATTGCCTACCATTAGAGCACAGCTTCAGTACTCATCAGAGCCGAGCAGTTGTAACACATCCATTGCCTTCAACAATACATTTCAAGACAGTTACTGTCTGATCTCAGATAGCCAGCTTTGAGCATTGTCCCTTTTATTTTGCAAAATCTTTTTTTTTTTTTTTTTTGTGGAGACTGAGATTAAGTTAAAACTCAGTAGACGTTTATTGTTCATTTGTTGAGTGTCCTTCAGTTAATGTGTTGGTTTTTATGCTCAACAGACATCTAAAATATGTGTCAAACTGCTTGAAAACATTTAGTTTTGCACATCCTTAATGTTTTAACTTAAATGTGGTAAAAATATATTTATATGCTCTCGGATTTCAGCAGTAGCTATTGGAATTCAGCTTATGCAGACAGATGTTGGTGAGAACGCTTTCTTGTTGGTATTATCGGAGTCTGAAAATGGAATGAGGGCTTTATCAGCAGGCGGAGGAGTGGACACGTTCCATTGGTGATGGAGAGAGAGGAAAATTATCACAGTTATCACAAGTGTTTTTGGGATTTCTTCGAATGTTCAAGGCGAAGGACGATCCACAAATCATTTTCATTTCCTTCAACCTGATTGGAATTTTGATTGCTGTCGCTTGCTACGAAATGCTCCGTTTTAAAATGGGGACAGCAGCATGAAATCATCCTAGCATTTTATCTAGGTTTAACTCCTACCTGTTGTCCATCCTCAGCTTGATTACATTTACATTTAAGACATTGATTATGGAACAGTATGCACCTCTGTCGTCATAGCACTGGTGGAGAAAGTTAGTACTGTGCAGCACTTAGCAAAAAGATAAATATTATTATGTATATGTGTGCATAGTTTTATACCATGGCAACGGCATAAATCACAAAATATTTATTTTTGCAGATAATTAAATGTAAATACTACTAACTAAAATGCGTCTACTTGAATTTTTTTAATTGCATTTTTTAAAATTGGAAATTAGTCACAATTCTTCTCAAACATTCTCTTAAACGATTAAATGTCCAAAACTAATGAGATCAGTTTAACACATTTTTTTTATTTTTTATTATTAGATTTATTTATAATTAAGATAATTAATATTTAATTATAATTAATATATTTTTTTATTTTAACATTAAATTAAGCAATGGCTAATACAACAATGTAATTTTACTGTTAATAAGTAATTTAACTTAATAACTTTTTTTTTTTTTCTCACAAAAATTCTATTAAAATTACAATACAATATCAAATTATTTTAATTAAAATATAAACCTAGATAGTATGGACCCCAGTTTCCATTAAGCGTAACGAATACACCTTTTGCTTTGAATTGCACAAGCATCTAATACTAACTTATCTATTTTGGACACGTCCAAGTTTCATTCCGTGTTTCTCTCAAATCGCATGCAAATAGCGTAACTCAGTTTAGCCCAATCATAATCCATGTGGATTTTTTTAGCATCATGCTGTTTACTTTCTCATACTGCCCGACCTTACTATGTACTTATTTATTCATTGATCTGTTCATTGTATTTATTGAAGCCAGTGTAGTCTAAGCACCAATGCCGATGTGCGGCCCACTCTCTCATGTCATATCTTCCCTGCAGGCTCTACAGGCTCAGCAGATCCAGTTTAAATATTTAAGTTGTGGAGATGACAGACCATTAGCATGCTGTTCAAATGTCTGAGAGCTCCCCGCCAAGCCCACTCGCTTGGGTGTTTGTGTATGTATTTACGTGCGTGCCTTGGGAAATTGAAGTCAGAGACTGCTAAAACGAGGCAAATCACGCGCTCCCCAAACACTATTACCTCTCCTTCAGCTGTGCAGCTGCTAGGTACGTGTGACAGGGAATCCAAATAAAGTTTACATGTTTAGTATTAACTTATCAAACCCAGATCGGTTTCACTCAGCTGACCCATCCAGAGAAGGAAGGGTGAGCAAATATTATTGAACGATGGAAACGGAACAAACTGTGTATCCGATAAGATATTAATTTAATGTATTTCACATTTCATCGCATACGTGTCAGGCATCCAAATGTTGTCGCGTCTCAAGGGTGAGTCTCAAATGGTGACAGAGCAATATGGATGTAAAACCTGAGGCGTTTTATAGCATTTCATCAGCCTACTGGGGTATATTTTCTAGGGGGGTCTCTTGAGAGTGTTCAATTTTGGCTCCTTCCTTTGGGAGCAGCATTTTTATGGTGCAGTGTTAAAGGGATAGTACACCCAAACATGAAAATTCTGTAATTACTTACAGAAAATTGATTCTCATGTCGTTCCAGACATGTATGACTTACCTTCTTCTGGGGGACACAAAAGACATTTTCATGTTGTGAACGTTATTGGTGTTTTGTACTCCTTTGAAATTTAAATGATGCAAACTGGTCTACTCTGGGGAAAAATTGAGGCAAAAATTAAACAGAGTTTGAAGTCTTTTCATTGACTTTTAACCCCTTTGACACTGGCCAAAGAATTGTAAAAATAATACTAATAATTTTATACAGTAATAATTCGTATTATTTTATCGCCAATACTATAATAAATTAAATTGCACTGAAAAAAATGTTAATGAAAAATTTATATTTAATGATACACGTAATATTTTTAATGTAGTAAAATTAATTAAAATTAATTAAAATTAATTTAATTTCTTTTCTTGCCAGAGTTAAACCTTAAGACTTTTTTTTGGGCTGTAAATCTGCATTTTATTTGAATAGTTTTGCAAATGCATCTCTTTACAACTCTGAATGAACTGATCCATCCACAAAAATGTTTGAAATTCTGCGAGTTTAGTGTTATTCAATGTAAACCGAGCCACTCTAAGATGCTTGAAAGCAGCAGATCATGAGTTTCTCACATGTAAGAACACAGTTTATGGGTGAACTAATCATTTAAATGTAACTTGGCTACAGTTTCCATCTAACACTAACCAAAACACATTTAACAAGTTAGCATTTACTTCATCGACCCAGCCAGCAGATAGCTACTTAAACAGACTTTACTTTCTATAAATTAGTGGACTCTACATCCATAGTTTTCCACAAGCACGGGTTGTCTATGAGCGAGGTGAGCCGTCAGTTCTCGAGGGGTGCTGTCATGTCAGTGTGCAGACGTGCGGTATGAGTAGTCTTGACAATTGCCGCAGGGCCTGGAGGCTCCAGGCAAAGACGAGCTACTCTTACACGTCTAAAACATATCAACAAACTCTGGAGATTTTACCCTTCTGCTTATAAAACAACCCTTTGGTCATTTCCTAGGTTCAATTAAAGCTCCACGAGGATAGGAATTCATTATAGGCCAGTCAACCACCATTTAAATAATGTCATGTTGTGGTCTGTGTGGTTTTGACTTTAGTGTGAGACATTGCACATTCCAACTTTGTGTGAGTGGCGATTTTTTTTAACAGCCAATTAAAGTTATATCTGTTTGTCAGACTGCGTTTACCAGGAACATTTATTTATATGCTATACTTAGGTATTTCAGTTAATCACAGATCCAAAATGGTCCAGTATGTAATCTATATGTTAAAATATTTTGTTATAATACAGAAGCAGATGTATGGAAGATGATTAAGGCCATTCAGTAACAACAATAAAAAAGTCATTATAATGCGGGTGTATAATTTCACTAAATTAACTCATTCAATTTTGAGTAAAATATCATAATGTTTTGAGAATCAAATGCTGAGAATAAATTCTCTTGCGTGTTTGATTCAAGTAGGTCCTTTTTTGTGTGTGTGTGAATTAAAAACTACATCAAGCCTTAAACCGAAAGCTTTTTGTCACAGACTTAAAACATATAGGTGAAAAAGAGCTTGACCTTTTCATAAAGCAATTATAATTATTATATACTTCATTATATTAATTTATTCAATGACTTTCTCTGGGTGGATGTCAGCTTTGGTCTTCTGATTATTGAGCTCTGTCCTAGGCCCAACAAGACAGCTAGTCAATAACACTGAATGGTTAGGTGTGTGTGGAAAATGTGCAGTGTTTGGTCAGTTCGGAATTAAGGGACCTCACCAGAGTTGGAGACAGAGGAGCTTTCGTGCCTCCAGGAGCTTTCAACACAGCAGTAGATCATTTATCTTACATGTTTCAGCGTTGCCCGAACTCTATTATGCAAAGGAAATGAGATCGGGCTACTTCTATTTCATGGTTTGTCAGCTTGAAAAGAATAGACTAATCGCTTTCATATGCACGCAGCCTCATACATATATACAACTTGTATTTGCAGATATTGTACACTCGCACAGAAGCTCTCAATTGCTCTGGAGAAAAACTGCCTTCTCTTTATCGTTTTGATGTCTTAATTATCCATGTCAATGTTTTTGTTTAGTATCATCAGTTATTAGGGATATTGTAATGTTTATCTCATCAGCAAGCTTGCTGACTGAAGATTAGGTTTTTGATTTTGGCAGCAATGGTAAAAATAATCAGAAAAGAATTGTCATGACATAATTTTTTTTTATATGAGAACAAAATGACACTTTGAGTTATTAAAAATGTGTTTAGAGTGAGAAAAAAATAAAAAGACAATAAGATTGATGGATACACAGTTGTCATAGTTACACACACTCAGTTCTAAACTGAAAATCTGTCATAAAAATTAAATACATTTTAACAACTTTGATAATATACTGTAAGCAATGTGATGCAAACACAAACGTGAGATTATTGTAAATATCACACATAATGCAAACATGAAGCATAAGAGCCAAGCCATTCATAAGTATAATTTCATGAATAATAACAATAATAATCATATTAAGGCATAGTTCGCCCCTGAGAAATTGATACTTTCTCATTTAACACAAAAATATATTTAAGTAATCTTTTGTGGTTATTTTCAAAGGTTTTTTTTAAGTTACTTGTTTTTATATTCTAGACACGGCTCGTATGTAAAGGCAGATATAGTCAACAAAATGTTCACCCAAAGTGTAGACGTCTATGTAAAGAGAGTGAAAAATAAATTTTAATCATAAAAGTATTTTTTTGATTTTCTTGACAATTTTAAGTTAGACAAATTAAATGTTTTTGCATACTTAAGCAAGCACGTAAAATAATACTACAGTAAGTTGGGCAGTTGTGCTGGTGTCCTCCTGAACTCAACAGCGCCCCCCAATTTTGAAAGTTTTGAAATTTGAAAGTCTGTGGTGATAAGTGGAACTGCAGTATGCTCTATTTTTCACATTTTTTACAGTAACAGTTGTTACAATTTTATGAATTTTGTAAGTACATCTTTTGCGACAAAAATCTTTTAAAAACTTGTGCGTGTAAAGAGGACAATAAAATCAGTGGTGAAGCACTTAATCAAATATGAAATGTAACAATTCGTTGGTAATTATGAATTGTTAGTAGAAAATGTTGTGTATCTGTAAAGCATTATGGATTTGTGAGGTCCTTTTTTAAAGTCTGTATTTTATTTTTCATATGCATTTGGTGTTATTTTTATTTGTTGCGTTATTTTCCATTTTGCTGGTTTATCTTAAACACATTTTAAGCCGTTTTTAAACGTGTGAAAATAACTGCACTGATAGGACATTTTCTTTAAAGCACAAAAACTAGCTAAAACAAAAAGCTGTGAAAAATGTGCGACCCTTGGATCCGGGTTTGCGTGGGAAGTCTTGTGGGGGAATTACTGTGGCAGCTGTGTCTTCTGCGATTGCTTGTAGAGACTAATAGCTATTATTCACCAGCTTCTCCATTCAAACGAGCAGAAGAAAGCAGGATTAGACGCTCATATCCATAACGGAGGCAAGCTGAGCAGACTGATAACAGTGATGCGGGCAGAACCTTTGGGTGAACAGACCCATGTTGATGGACTGCTCTGGTTGGCCAGGTAGCTTGTGGACCGTCCGGTATCCGCAGGCAGGTATATACCTCGTTAAAGAGTTACTGTCACAGAATCCCATCTCCTCACTCATAATTCTCTCATATCTACTGGGTGGGCGCTCTGTACTCTGGCAGGGAGCGGAGTGCTTTATTTTCAGCTGGTGTTTGATGTTTTACACTGCAGATACCTCTGAGAGAGAAGACAGCCCTGCTTATCTCTGCTTTTATTCCTCTGTAGAATATATAAGCCCTCCTAAACCTAACAAATGAAGATGGATTGAATTCGGTAACAGTCTACATGTTTTTTTTTTCTCAGCTGACATATTGTTTCTTGTAGTTACATGCTTTGCAACCTGTCATTTAGCAATGAAAGTGCTTAGAAAATAGCAGGTTTTTTGTGTCTAATTTGGTGCCTAAATAGGAGCGTAAATTAAGTGCAAACCGTAGCACCTGTGCAGCACCGTTCTTTCGTCTTCTGCGAGTACAGCTGTAGGGGGCTTGAGACTATTGGAATGGTTACACTGACAGTTTATGTATCCAAAATTGCACACTTTCATCTCAAGAATTAGTTGGTAACACTTTATTTTAATAAGGTGTCACTGTTTCCCTGTTACTGTGTAGTTAAAGGCGCAATATGTAAGATTTTTGTCATAAAATATCCAAAAACCACTTGCACAAACTTCTATAAAGTTCTGGAGAATTTGTAAATTCAAAGAATGACGCAATATGCGCGCTATCCTCGATTTCTGCCTATGAATAGTACGACAACATGCGTGGACAATTGCGGAAGTGGTAGTTATTTATTGTCCATTTCGATATCATGGATCGTGATTACACTCTCCACAATCCCAAAAAGATGTAGATGTATACAAACTGAGGCAAGAAGATATTGAAACAAATAAACAGGTGGTGGCTTTCCTGAAATGGAGGGAGCATCTGACTGGACAGATACTCGCATTCTCGTGTTTATTTAGTAGACGGGTAGGCTTATATATATTATTTATTGTGCAAGTAATAGTTATGTGCAGGTTAGGTGATAAAACAGGTATAAATGAGCATTTCATTTGTTCATCGTTCAACTCTTAAGGTGGGCTTACATGGTGTGATTTTTGAGGTCGGATGAGCTCACTTGCAATTGTTTGTTTTTTTTTTGGTTATCGGAGGAAATCGTCTCTTGTCGTATAGTCGGGGCTCGAAATTAATAGATGAAGAGAGTGCCTCACGAGCTCTTCCCGACCTCACGGTCATTTTTAAACATGTCAAAAAACGTGACTTGTGTGCTGTTGAACGAGTCGATTTGTTGAGTAAACTGGAAATGACCAATCAGATAATAAAAAAGAAAACCACAGAAGAAGAAAGATGAACATGGCAGTGCAGCAGAGAATTTGGACTGTCAATAAAGAGTACAAACTCGCTGAACTCTGGCAAGAACAGTAGTAATAGTAATAGTCCATAAAAATGGAACTGTCGATATTGATTTCATTCTCTACCCTTCAGCCAAACTCTTTGCCATGCCCTTCATTTTCTTTTCTATTTTGTTTTTTTGCAAGCCATTGCTGCCACACAGAAAAGGATTTCTTCCTCAGAGTCCATGTTTTTGGTACGGAACTTCGTAAATGGGATTACCTCGGAAATCGGCAGGTTTTAAAATCGCCATGTACCACTGCGTCCGTAAACAAAGTCACTTGTGATGTGTGCGTGGCTATACGGTCTTCCAACTGTCCAAATTCGCACTGTGTATGGCCGTCTTTAGCTTCTCTTGGTGCTGATAGCCTTCTGGGCAGTGCGCCGACATTCAGCGGCATTGTGCTTCAGGCATCGCGAGTTCGAGTCCCAGCACGCAGACCTTTCCCAATCCCAATACCCATATCTCTCTACCGCTTCAATTCCTGTCAGTTGTAATCTATCCAATCTAATTAAGGCAAAAATGGAAAAAAAATAATTAAAAAAACAAAAAAAAAAAGAAAATGCGACATCTAGTGGCGGAAACTTACATATTGTGCTTTTAATAAATTGACAACACTTTACAATAAGGTTCAGTAGTTAACTACATTGGTTAACATGAACTAAGAATAAAGTTAGTTATGAATAGTTAAGAATGTTAGTTAATGATCATTTTAGCATTTACTCATGCATTATTAAAACCACAAGTTGTGTTTGTTAACATTAGTTAATGCACTGTGAACTAATATGAGCCAGTAATAAACAACTGAATTTGTATTCAATAATGTTAACAAAGATAACTTAATGCTGCAATAAGTGTATTGTTCATTGTTTGTTCATATTAGTTAATACATTAAGTAATGTTAACAACACCTTATTGTCAAGTGTTACCAATAAATTAGGTACTGAATAATATTAGCTCACAGGATGTACTTATTATAGGGTTTAGAGTTAGCTTCCTGTAATTATTGTAAATAAAAGAAAACATGTAGAATAGATAAAGATAAAATAGATAATAGATAAAAACATGCAGTTAGAAAAGGAATGGAGAGTGCAGGTGGTAGAGGGTCAAGTCAACAAATAGATAAAATGGAATTAGAATAGAAACTGCTAGAATTAGAGAATTTAGAGAAGGCCCTGGAAAGTTTTTGAAAATAATTGTACACAGATAGAGTTCTTTAGAGTGCAAGAAGTTTTCTTGAAAAAAAAAAAATAAAAATCCACCTTTGTTTCACTAATGTGTTATTTCGCCAAAACTGAGTGGCCTATGCTGATTTATGTTAGTTACGAGCAAGTTAGTGTTACGTTAATTGTTTCCTGAAAATATGGTGGTAAAGCGGACACAATTTTTGACCTGAGTTTGTCTCCGCCTTTTGCTGAAATCATTATTTTCCCTTTTCACGTTGCTTTCAATAAAAATAAAAATGAACAAACTAATTGAAAAGGGTTAGAGTTGAATTTATATGTAGTGGTTGTTGAGGGTGTATCCACTTCTTTATCAGTTGGCTTTGTGTGTATCAATAGTATTTTTTGCATCTTTTCACATCATTCAGTAGGTTGCGTATTAGCCAAAATGATGACGTTCCACCTCAGGAGTAGCTAATTAAATTTGTGTTTATTCAGAAATGTGCGCACCCACTCTGTAGACAGTGACAGAGGTGCTGCTGTTCATACACAAGAGAGGTGGCACACAGAGTTATAAAATAATAATTATTATTATATATTTTAATCAGTACATCTTAACGCATACAATACCTTAAAATGAAACAAAGCAGGTCATTGGTCTTCCTGTCCCACCCACATACCATGGTTCTGATGCCTATGACAGTGTTTATATGCTGTACATACAGTACACACACAAAATACATCAACAAAAACTTTTATTTTTTTATTTAATCGTTATTAATCATTGGACAGCACAAATTTGTATGTATTTAACATTAACAAAGCATGCTGTTAAAAAATAAAAATTATTAGTTCAAGTTAACTAATGTATTGAATAATACCCTAACCTTAAAGTAACCTATTTATAGTGTTACCTTAGTTTCCAGTATGTTACCACTAAATGTAAATGATTAATTTTGTACCAATATGGTATTGTGTATCACATACTGATATTTCTTTAGTCTATACAATAGCCAAGTTATCAAAATTCAGATTTTCCAGCTTTTCTATTAACATGAACGACAGCGACCATTGGTGATGCTTTAAACAAAGGCTGTAAACGGACTTTAAATGAAAGAACCATCCAAAGATGAATTAAACCAAAATGTCTTTGTTGTCGGTTTGGGTCTTTGTCAGTTAACTACTTAATAAATGCATTGCTCTAGGCTTTTAGCTATTACTCAGAAAATTGCTTGATCATTAAGTATGATGTGTTGGGGAAATTTCATCATCTCCTGCTATAGCTCGTTATAAACCTGTTTGTGGAGCGCAGCATGCTGTCCCATCAGCCTGTGTAATAGATCATTGTGAGAGGGTGGCGGGCTCTGTCATTAGCCACCTGCTTGAGTCGTACTCTTTATGCGATCCTTGCTAACACCCTGAGGCTCCTCCATTATCCCATACCGACATGACCTTTTAATAATGTTAATTTTGTTTTAGTTACAGGCTAACTATCAAGATTTATATGTTGAGGAAACTTGAGTAGGCTTAGAGGTCTCTTGTCAACACGCACCTCACTGATTTAAGGTGAAACTAATGGCTGTCCTTTAAAAGAGTTCTTTGGAGGTGAAGCATGCAAAATAGTTTTGCCTAGCCCAGTTTAGTGTGCAGAGAAAACTATAAGTAAGCCACCTGCATGCAGACTTCCTGAAGGGTCACAAAGGCCACAATGTACTTTGGTAAAGCCAGAGATTGGCAGACCACCTCAGTTTGGGGTGAAACTACTGGGGTGGACTTACAGTTAACTACTGTGTGCATAATTTATTGTTAGTATAATAGTAAGTAACCCAAAGACAAACCCTAACCAAATAATAACTACATGTAGGTAATTAATATTACTTAGTACTTAGAAGTATAAGTACTCTGTAACAACAAGGACAGCTTAAAATGAAGTGTAACCTAAAAATAGCAATCTTGTGTTAATATGTTTTTTTTTTAACTGCTTTGCGTTTATTTAGTCTTCAGTGTCACATGATCCTCCAGAAATTATTAGAATATACTCAAGAAATATTTATTCTTATTAGTGTTCAAATCAGTTACGCCACTTATAGAAATATAGATTTTTTTTTTTCAAGATTCTTTGATGAATTAAAAGTGTAGCCTTTATTTGAAACTGAAATATGTTTTTTAAATATGTTATATAAATAAAAAAACAACATTATAAATGTCTTACTTTCCCTATTGATCCGTTCTTTCAGGTTACTTCTGTGTGGAAGTATTGAATTAATGTATTTTAAAAGCACATGGGTTTCTAT
>JAUMHI010000046.1:9930381-9943200 GCA_032359435.1 Enteromius unitaeniatus | reverse complement strand
CTATTGATCCGTTCTTTCAGGTTACTTCTGTGTGGAAGTATTGAATTAATGTATTTTAAAAGCACATGGGTTTCTATAGTCAATGCAAAACTTGAAATTAAAAGTAGTTGGAAATTAATAATCCTGATGTCAAGGGACAATTGTGGAAATGTTAATTAATGTAACATAAAATTATTTAAACAATTCTGTAATAATGAATTACTGGAAAATATCTTAGAAAGGCATTTGTTCATAAGGTGTGAAATCATTATTTCCATTTCATTTGGTGTCACTAGTGGAGTGGAAGCGACACACTGCAGCATTAAAATTTTATACTTCACAGCCAAGATCATGCTTTATTAATTTTTGTATAATAATGCAATTTTTCTCTGTTTCAGGTTCGCATCGAAACAGCCACAACTCTAAAGCTGAATATCCTTTTCTCTGAGTGATGCTAAGCCCGCTGTAGTTTACAGACTTAACACCAGGCCGGTCATTTGTCAGCTTTAATTGGATGCATTTAAGCACTCTTGTAATTAGTTTGCCTATTAACCCATAACCATTCAACAACTCCCACTTGTTTGGATGGCGTCGTATGATTACTCTCATCCTCATTCATCTGCACGTCACATAATCATGTTTATTTAAGAGGTCATTGCTTCTCACCTGCAGTCATTACACTTAACTCAGTCTTACCCGTGGATGACTTTGAATTCAGAACCGAGCAGTTCTTACCGGTAAGATTGAACATGTGTCGTTGTTGCACTTAATCTGTTGAGTTTAAGGTCTTCATTAGCAACTCTTTTATTCCATTTCAGTATTTGGAGTCCATTTTCAGCCTGTTGTTCCAGCTGTTGCAACAGGTCAACGAATGCGACACCAAGATGCAAGTTCTCCACGTTATTTCCTGCGTCATCGAGAGAGTCAGCATCCAGGTGGGCTTCAACCCCTTCTGAAAGGTCAAATGAAGTAATCCAAATGCACAGGGTTCAATTTTAACTCTAAAATCAGTTGCTTTTCTAAGATATTCCTCAGGCCTATTTTTTGTTTTTGCACACCGGAGGACACATATTGATGTCATGTCATTACCTGACCATGCTGAGGACAAGGCCACGACCTGCTTCGAAAATAACCTTTAGCTATTGCATGAGCCTTGACTCTAAGCCATTTGATGAATGACATTTATTTTAGTCATGTTAGAATGCAAAGCTTGTGATTTAAGCTACGTTCAGTCAAACATGCATAAATTACAGGCGGTCGTACCGTGGGTACGTTGAATGCTTTCAGAAGTAACCTTCTGTGTCATCTTGTCTAGAACTGGAGATATTTAATGCCCTATCGAATTATTTAGTGCTTCTCTGTATTTCCCCACAGGATCATATATTCAGCTTAAAGATTAGTCAAATGACCATTATTACATATGAAAGTGTTTTCATGCAGCACGTCCATCCGTTTTTTGGCTTATGCAAATGTGCCGTACCACCATAGGAGAACATTTATTCTCGTTTTTTTGTCATTATGAGCTCAGAAATGGATCTTTTGACAAATCTTTTGACATTTTAGTTTTTTCCTTTTTTCCGCTACTCGTGAAATAATGGCTTTTCTATCACACTCTACCTGATCTATAACTGCTTTGTTATAAGTTCCTCTTGCCAAAGCTTAGCTCTTTTCACCTTTTGTTAAAGCTTATGTCACTCATGGTGTGAAATCTCAACTGACTGGCCCATTTTTAAAGATGTGTATTGTTTTAGGCACAATAATCTATTAAAATTTTCGACTCTCTGAGTTTGCTCACATATTTCAGTTCTACAAATATTGTATCACAAGGTATCATACTGTTCAAATTCAAATTTTATTTGTCACATACACAGTCATACACAGGACGATATGCAGTGAAATGCTTAGACAATTGCTCAGACCTTAAAATAAAAGACTATGAAAATAAATATAAAAAATAAAATGGAGGGTAAATTGAACTAAGAAAGAATAAAAATATAAAATTAAAATAAATAACTGTACAGTACAAAATACACAATATAAAATAGTAATGTATGTCATGTCCAGGGGCTGTGCAATCCGCATATTTAAAGTGTCTTGTGCATGCAAATATGCTCGAAGGTGATTTGTTTAAAGTGGCTTGTGATGGAGTGATCTAACTAATCAATGACCATGAAAGTACAGTTGTGCAGTTGCCACTAGTGTAAGTGAATGTCCAGATTGTACAAAGTGAGTGCAACAACCGTATCGCCTGCGGGAAGAAGCTCCTCCTCACTCTCTCTCTGTTGACCTTCAGGGAGCAGAATCGCTTTCCTGACCTGATATTTCCCGTCAGGATGCTATTGATGGTGCAGGGGTAAACGTTCCTGAGCACCTTGGAGGGCAGTCTGAAGTCTCTAAAGCGTCTGAGGTGGTAGAGACGCTGTTTTTTTCTGGCCTTTTTCACCACGGTGTTGATGTGACAGGACCATGACAGGTCCTGCGTGATGTAAACGCTGAGGTATTTGTAGTTGTTCACTCTCTCCCCTGGGCTCTCGTTGATGACGGGGATCTGGTAGTTCCTTTCCTGCTTAGTGCTGAAGTCCACTATCAGCTCCTTTGTTTTACTGACATTCAGAAGGGGGTTGTTTCTCTGGCACCAGTTCTCCAGATTCCTAATTTCCTTCAAGTAGGCCGACTCGTTGTTATCAGAGATCTGGCCCACCACGACGGTGTCGTCAGCAAACTTAATGATGGTGGTGGAGCTGGTAGTGGCCACACAGTCAAACGTGTACAAAGAGTACAGCAGGGGGCTCAGAACACAACCCTGGGGGGCTCCAGTGCTGAGAGTGAGTGAGGCTGAGAGGTGTCCACCCATCTTTACTGCCTGTGGTCTGCCAGTTAGGAAATTACAGATCCACTGACACAGAGATGAGCTGAGTCCCAGGTGCTCCAGCTTGTTGTTGAGTGTGCAGGGAATTAATGGTATTAAATGCTGAGCTGTAGTCAATGAAGAGCATTTTAACATAATTCCCCCTTCTAGTGTCCAGGTGAGTGAGTGATGTGTGGAGAAGATGAAACATGGCATCATCTGTAGAGCGGTTTGGATGGTAAGCGAACTGTAGTGGTTCAAGTGTGTCTGGTAGAGAAGAAATTATGAAGTCTTTGACCAGCCGGTCAAAGCACTTCATCACTACTGAGGTGAGGGCTACAGGGCGATAGTCATTAAGGGAAGCAGGATGAGGTTTCTTTGGGACAGGAACAATGATGGACTCGTTGAAGCATGTGGGGATCACCGACTGAGATAAAGAGAGGTTGAATATCGCTGTGAACACAGGTGCTAACTGGTCTGCGCAGGCTTTGAGTATACGACCTGAGATGCCGTCTGGTCCTGCTGTTCTTGATCTTTTGGGATAAGAAGTCCATGTACATACAGTACTGTATGAAAACATATTGTAACTTTTAAAATGTTATTAAACTCGTAACTTTCTCCCAAGTTTAAAAATGCCATTTATTGAAAATAAGCCTCAAATGTTTAACTTTTAACTAACATTATCATCCACTTGAAGTAAAATCATGCCTATTGTATGATCATGTCTGTTGTAAAATCAGAAATTGCAGAATGTTGGATAGATTGTGTTAGAAGACCCAACAATATAAGAGTAAAATGCTTGAAAGTTTGTCAGAGTTCCCGTTTTTTTGTAGCACCCAAAGCTCTGCATTTTCATTGAAGGATCTTAGCTTTAGGGATGTGCAGCATTATAAAGAAGTTTCTTGTGAATATGATGCCTTATCATTTCAGTCTTACTGTACATTGAGGGAAGCAGTTTTCTGCCTGTTTCTGGCTAAAAGTTAGAGAAAGTTTAAAATTAGAAAGAGTCACACTGTGAGATATAAAATCAGAATAACAAGAAACAATAACCATTAAAATCTGCTGAAGCAGTTTCAACCCAGAGTAAAAAAAAATAGCCAGTTGCATCTTTTTTCTCCCAGTTGCAAATTCTGAAGTCATAAATGTGAGAAATAAAGTTGCAATTAATTAAAGGCATAACAGGAAAAAGATGAAATAAAAATGTGATAAGACCTTTTGCGAAAATCTAGTTTTGTCACATATAGTGCAGCCATGGGCTTAAAATTATATTTAAAGATTCAAGTTGGCAGTGTAATCCGATTAATTTTCAAAATATTTTGCAGTTAATTTAGGCATGGTTCTTTTTCTTTTTTTTTTAAATATGCAAATACTGTCATCGGTGGTTGGTGCACAGTGACAGACCACTTGCAGTTTTCCTTTGAGCAGAAGAAAATGCTGATAAAGCACCAAAATGCTAGGAGCTTGACAGGAAAAAAACAAGATGTTTACTAAACTACTGCATTTAATTGCAACAAGAAGGTGTTAAGCATGTTAGAAATTTACATGTGAAGCATCATTAAGAAGTCAAGACTGGAAGCAATGATGAGTTTTACATTTGTATGTAAATAAGATGTATTTTGATGGCATTGTTCTGAATGTAACATTTTCTCTGCTGGAGAAGCAACAGTAAAAGATGCTAATAGGAGAAGTTTTAATGCACCAGTGCAGAATAGACCGGGAGAGAAATGTAAGGGAGGATTCAGACATTATGGAATAATTCATGGAATTTTGTTCATTAAATCAGGTACCAAATCGCAGGGCAGAATAATGCAAGAGCAGCATAACATAAAAACCTAAGACTGAAGTAGCTCTTGCCACTAAAAAAGGTCCCGCAGAGAAAAATGTGGAAAAAATGATACGGTATTTAAATTGAAAGAAGTTTTATCAATGGTATTGTTATTTGTAATTCTTTTAGTTACTTGAGAAAATGTTATGTTATTGTAAATTATGTATTAAAAAGATATTGTTAATGTGGCCACAAATATAAAAATACATAAATTAAAATAAAATTAATTAATTATATTGATATTTTTAAATCATTCACCAGTGAAAGAAAAACATAATAATAATAATAATGCGTTGTTGTTGTTGTTGTTTTTATTATTTAAGCATTTTTAAAAATTGTAATGAATAATTTGATGTCATTCTGTATAAATGGGTCATAACATGACATTTTTCAGAGACATGCAAAGAACAATAAGAATTTATTGACCTGTTTTCCTTTTTTTTTTTTGCTGTGCTTGACTTTTTTTCCCCCCTCTCTCTTCTAGATTCGTCCGTACGTGGGCTGCTTGGTTCAGTACCTTCCTCTTCTTTGGAAGCAGTCTGAAGAACACAACATGCTCCGCTGTGCCATCCTCACTACCCTCATCCATCTCGTACAGGTACGGCATACCCACGAGGCCAAGAATGAAACAGATAACGAGCCTTTGAAATGGTCGAGTCGGGTGTTTAGCATTCTGTCTGCGTATCAAGTGCTCACTTGAACGTGATGCGCGTACCTTTACTGATGGAGGGGGGCCTTATTTTCACCGTCGTCGTCTGTGAGTATGAACAAATGCCCTCCAGCCTTGCTAAGCACTTCTCAGGTTTTCTGATACTTGCCGAAGACCTTTATTTTTGTACGATACAATTCATCCCTTCCTGTTGTGAGAGTATGAACACACATGCGGACAGAAGCTTGTTATTGATGGGTGTATTTGAAAATTGCCACAGTGCTTCTATATCTTCCTCCACATGGGATACCGCAAGCTGCTCATTTCATCCCGCATCCTTTTGTTTTTTTTTCTTTTCCTTTCTTTTTTTGCACCATGAGTCAGGAGCAGTTTCTGTGTCACTCCGGCCCCTGAGGAGATGAGTGACACTCACATTTAAACCATCCGAAGGCTGCGGTAGCTGGATATCTTGAGCTTGGTTTAATTGAGAACTCCACTGAGCAACACTTTGCTGATACAGGAACAACCCTTTTCACACATTTGGCCAATTTGTGGGAAAATAAAATGCATAGTGGTTTATTATAAGTGTGTTCTCGCTGTAATGTTATAAATATGATAGTCCCAGTCACAGTTATTAATATTCTGCATTGCTCAATCAGAAGTTTGGTGATTTAACGAAGCCACTGAGCAAACTATTAGAGCTGTGTTGGACTTGAAGCAGCACATCACTGCACAGACTGATCGCTGTGTGACATCAGTACAGTGAGAACTGTAGAGAGCAGATGCTCATTATGCTTTGAATCGCTCTCGTGGTACTTTGACGTCAAACACTGATCGTTCTGTGCAGTGCTGCTTCAAGTCAAACACACACTTAATAACTAGAGCGCATAAGCATCAATCATGAGTTACTATCATTACCGTTTGATACTACAGCCTACAGTTTGCTATCTAGCTATGCCTTTGTCACGTTACGTGGTTGCTGTAATTTACAAAACAACTGAGCTTGGTCTCCTTATTAAAGTTAAGCTGCTTGAGGAAGAAAGTTGAGAGAGACGGCAGTTTTACCGTGAGTGTAAATTATTTTATAATTTATAATTATATAATTTTATTATTTATTTTATATATTAAACTTATTTTATATATTTTTGCGTTTGCCTTTTTTATTTTTATTTTTTTCAAAATTTTGCTGGGTGGTTAATAACACATTTTTCTGTGGTGTGACAGACTCAGAACACACCTTTAATATTGACTTCACACAGACTTTAATTAAGCTTAGGATCTAGCTGAGAAAAGATGCAGTGTTGCTGGGTGATTTTGCATTGGAAGCTTTCAGAAAAGCTTTAAATCAGTTTTTCTCTAAATTTACTTTGCTGGCTATTGATTTCAAACAGGTGTAGCTCAGTCATTTTTGTCTGATTCTAACAAATCATGCATAATTTTGAAGTTGTTTTAATGGAGAATATAACATTTCTAAATGTTAAACATTGCTCATTGTGACTCATTGTGCCAGCACAGGTCACATATCAAGCTATTTTATTTTATTTTTATTAATGCCCTGTTATTAATTATTTATTAATGTTATTATTTCTATGTTTTACATGTCTTGACTAGCCTGGAATTGGCTTTTCAATTTAATATAAATGGTAAATTATGCTTATGTGGATCAGAGATAATAAATGATAAAACAAATTAAGTTCATTTCATAAAGATTCCTTTGAAGAGAGTTATTGAGTAGTCATGAGCTTGAATGAACTGTTCTTTGTCTTTGAAAGTGCTCTGTGCTTCAGTTACCACATCTTGCATATTAACATTTCTCGCTCACGTTAAAAACCCTTCATTACAGCTTCTTCAGTTCTTGCAAATCACAGGCACATGAGTCAGTCTGCAAGATTGCCCTTGGCTTGGCTTAAATTTGCATACTTCCTAAGATCTACCACTTGTGCCAGCTTAGTTGACCAGCTCTCATTATTTTGTATTTATTTATTTTTGCTCAAGTCCTTAGATTTGCATATTAAAATGCCAGCAGTCCTTCAGGAAACCATCTATTGTGTTCATATCTTACCACCCGCCATCAACAGTTTGCTATTAACCTTGCATTTGTTTGTGTTTTCTGGGGCCTAGACTGTCAGCCATATGGTATCACAGCTGCTGCTCTCCAGCCTGGCATAGAATGCTGAAGAGACAATATTACCAGTGAACATTCAAAGTCAATCATCCCTAAATGGCCCTATCATGGGTCCATCCCCAAAAGCATATTTTTGGCAGATGCTTTAAAATGGATGCTCTACTGCATATTCTGATATGATTTGTTGACCTGCAGAAGCCAAATTGCCTTGGCACATGCCGTGGCTTGGAAAATAGGCCTTTTTTATGGATAGAGGTGTTGTTTGGGAACATTTTTTGGTAAACTAGAAGATTTTATGAGCCATTTGGAATTGTTGTTTGGTAAACAAGATAGTGGATAACTACTACTTTCTGGTTGTATTCCATACATCAGGCTAGGGCTGCATGATTAATTGTGATAGCATATCCAAATTTATATCTAAAATTATGAAAGCATGTGGCAACATCCCGGTCCTTTTCATGAAACTGACACTGAAGTGACTAAAACTGCATTAGATTGACTGGCCGCTAGAGGCTGGCTCCTAACGCTAATTTTTTTTAGCTTTTGTATAGCTTGTCAGTGAACTCTTCATACTTCAGTGTTAGTTTTTGTCCATAGCGCTCTCTTTTCTAGCTGTTTAAATACGTTCATTTCCTTTCTTTTGCTGGACTTATTTGGAGTTTTTGCTCAAGAGTGCCCTCTGGCCTTCAGATACAGATTTACTACTGATCACAGAACTGTGCTTCACTGAAAGATACACATGATAATTGCATTTGATAAATTTTAGGTTATTAGATTTTAGTCACATGCAGTATATTTATTCACGTTTTGTCAAGCCTGTTCTTTAATGAGCTGTAAATCACCATCACTTGCGGGCTTTCACATGGAGCGGCATTTACTACACAGTTTTTTACAGAATTGGCTTAACTGAAGAGATGCACATGAATGTATCGCATATGACTTATCATGCATCCTACATAAGGCATCGCCAAACACCATTGCAATTGGAGAACAGAGAAGTAGTCCTTCTGCTGTTTTATGAAAATCTACCCATGTTTTTACGCTGTTTTGTCTTTTTTTTTTTTAACTGGTGGATTGACAAAAGGATAATGCATTAAAAAATCTCATAATTAAGACACTAAGATATATTTCTATGTTCTAAAGGTAATACAATTGATTGATCATTGTTTAAATTAAAATAATAATTGATACCTTTGACTCATCATCTTCAAATTCTTACTGATTTAAAAAATGTATTCTAATTTTCCTTAATTTTAAAAGTCATTCTACGACATACTTAATACACCATGTTGGTGTTTGTTTTACTACCCTTTTATAATAAATACTGATTTTCAGACAGGATGATTCTCATTATGTGTAATTTTGGACCAAAAACTACAGCTGTTTTAGTTTTGGTGCTAATACAAATTAGATAGAACATCTGGACGCATGAAAAAAAGTACACTGTTGCACTCAACTTTCAATGCCTTGTCATTTTGCCAAGTTATGACTCTTGGTGTCTACAGTGGGTGTCCTTGGATTTTGTTTGTTGTTTTTCATCATTGGCCCATTGACAGTAACAAAGCTTCATATGGATCCTGCGGATACTGCATTTCTACCCTCTCTGAGCCCCCAGAGCTCTCCATCTGTGATTTTGATGGACAGCTCGAAGTCAGCAGACTGTTGAAGGCAGTGATGCCCTGAACTTAAGAGCCCTTTGCGGTGGTCTTTGTGATGAGCCCTCATCAGTCAGAAGCTGAGTGGACGTATCTCACTCAGGGGAGAGCAAGGCTGTTCTCAGGACCAGGCCCTTGAATGAACCCAGAAATCACATGGTCGCTGGTGTGTCGCCGCTGAGATTCTCGTACTAGAGAGCTTGGAACGCTGACACAATATTGCATCTGCTGCTATTCAGTCAGAAAATGATGTTTCTTGTGCTTGACTGTAAGATAGAATGAAACTCATTTTGCCAGCATTCCCTTGAATTTTCCTTGACAACCTGTTATCTGAATACAAATGTTTTTTGCCTGCATCTTCATCGCACAACATATTCTTTTGGTAGGACTGTATAATGTTCAGGGATTTGAAAACGTTTGTAGGGGAAGCCCAAGCTTGTTACATTTTATTCTGAAAAGTTGAGTGATTAGTTTTCCCTTATCCTGGTATGATAGGTCGAAATGTTTTTGTGTTGTTCAGGGTCTGGGAGCGGAAAGCAAGAATCTGTATCCCTTCCTCCTACCTGTTATCCAGCTCAGCACAGATGTTTCTCAGCCCCCTCATGTTTACCTGCTGGAAGACGGTCTGGAGCTGTGGTAAGTCTCCAAGAGTGTATCTGAGCCAAATGTTTAACCTAGGAAACAAAGTTTCAACCCAATCCCTAGGTCCTTTTGTACAATTCCAGTCTTTGCATACCTGACTGACTTAATAGGCTTAAAGGTTTATGCTTTAATGTTTAAAAAGGGTATTGTGGACAGGATTATAGTGTCGTGAAAGTCTTTTTTTGGGGACAATAATAATAAGTCTTCAATAAGCTTCCCAAATTAGAAAATGAAAATCTGCAGGGCTGGGATGTTTTTTGATGTGATAATGTTGTCCAAATGTCCATATATGTTTTTACATAGTACAAAGATTTCCACAACGAGACTTATTTTGGTTTTAGGTGTTAATTGGACTATCATGCTGCCTACTTTACTGACTAATTTGACTTTATTTATAACATCATGGTGCTTTTATACAAGATGTTTACAGGGTGGGAGGGGGTGCTTAAAGTATTGAGGGGGCCTTGGAGTAAAAAAAAGTTGAGAACCACTGCTTTGTGAGAAGTGCTATGTGTGTATGGTTCAGTGTCTGCGCTCAGAAACCGGACTGAATTGAGTTCTCTCTTCCATCTCCAAACTTATCCATATGCCTGCTCTTCTCTTAATCCCACATATTGAGATTTTTTAACGTTTTATGAGACGTGCAGCAAGTGTATAGCTTATAAATACAGTTCATGTACACATCTAACCTCTGAACCACGCAGCACATTCGTTCTGAATTAATCTCTTCCCAATCGTCCCTTCATAACATTTTCTTCTCGTTTTTATTTGTTGCCGAAAATGTCAATAGATTTTCGTCATAGTTTTTGCAATTTCAAATTAGTTTTCGTTAGTTATCGTCTCGTTTTCGTCGGTGAAAATTATTCGTCCACAAAATTAACACTGATCTCCACACAGCCTCGCTTGCTCCATGTTGCCTATGCTCCAACTGTTCCAGCATGCGACACACATGCTGCTAGTGAATGACGTAGGATCTGCAGCGATGCTGCGACCTATATTTACAGTAACTGGCTGCGACAAAGGAAGAAAAAAACTGGATCAGCCCGTAGATCTGTTCATTTTTACGATCCCCGATCCAGCTATTTTTTCAGTATCAAGGCCGATATCCGATCCTAATATCGGATCGGTGCACCCCTAGTTTAAAATGTATTCAAAGAGAAATTTCAAAGTCCTATATATATATATTTAACAAGACAGATTGTATCAAAACAGCTTTACAGTATCAAATAGGAAAATATTGTGTCAACAATTCAGGGGCAGTAGTGGAATTTAGTGATGTCATCGTCCAACTTAGTTTGTAAAATAGTAAAACTATTTCAAAATTGTACTGTTTTCCTGTACTTTGGATTAAATAAATGCAGGCTTGGTGAGCAGAAGATTTCTTTAAAAAACATTATAAATCTTGTTCAAAAACTTTTTTTATATAGTTCATAGGTTGCTCAAGTTTTTAGCATGATTATCACATTTTCAATTAAAAATATGACATATATGTAGTACTTTACATACTACAAATGGATGTAGTATGAAATGGGCATATGAATAGACATTTGGTGTTCATTAGTTGGCACTGTCCATGCCAAATTATTATTAGAATTGGCAAATTCATCTGTTTAAACTACTTCCTTAACTTCAAATCATCCCATCAGATGTTGTTTAAATTCTGCCTCATATCTTTGATATATGGAGGAATGATAAAATAAAAATAGCACACCAAAAGTTAATAATACACAATTCACAATAATAAACGATCGATTTGGTGGTAATTGAAAAGGCATCCAATCAACTCAGGATGAGAAGAGTACCCATTTAGTTTCTACACCAAAGGGGTCAAAAGTTATAAGTGAATAAAAGAAAACTTTAGTCTCCAGCAGTGGGCTGCCACAGATCAATACAATACAACACAGCAGACACAGCTGTGGTAAAAATGAGTAGGTGTGTCCACTGTTTGAACTTGACTGGTAGTAGGGATGGGATTGATTAAATTGTCTCCACAGTCTTTTGAAGAAGTATAGTAGTGCTATAGTGCATATTACATCAGTTCGTGTTTTGTCGTCTACATTTTCTGTACACTGCAACATACATTCACATCAAAATTTTTAACCCATCAGTAGAGTTACACCTTCTTGACACTGCAGTTCACAATTACAAAAGTACATAATTTGCATGTGCTTTAAAGCCTTGCTGGTTAAACATGGCATTTTTTGTGACAAACGCCTTTTCTAAATGCATACTCCTGAAGTGTGCACACACTAAAAAACCTGTCAAACAGCGCCTGATAACTGGACTAATTTGTCTTTCACATCTGATTATATTAATACGGTCAAAAACACACAAGGTTTACCTATATTCACAGTACGACTTACTTCATCTGATATTTGTTCTTCTCAGATCAACCATCTACATGTTCCATGAACATTATGAAATGAGATTATGATTTAGCAACTCAGCAATGCCGATGGTGAGGGCAGCACAGAATAATGTGACATGTACCCTCCTCCAGCTTTTATGCTGTTTTTGTTCACAGCATGGGTTCAACTCTACAGCTGGCCAATGGTGAACATAAGGAGAGGACAAATTTCCAGCTTACTGTCAGCTTTCTTCACACTAGCTTGCTGCTCACAGTTGTGCAAGAAGGTTATCTGGTGGCATACCTTTGATGCCTATAACATCACTATAGCAACCAATGTGGATAGGCCTACTCTAGACTAAGTTAGTCCTGATTATAGGACGCAAAAATTTTGGACGCATTTTGTCATCGTCCATGATATAAATTCAGTATTTCCCCTTCAATCATTTGAAGAGTTAATTAGGCACACCTCGCTAAAAGTTAGGATTCATTAATATCTATGTTTTACCTGAATTTAATAGAAATCCTGGTCATCTGATCTTTTACATCTTTAAGGCTTAGTTCACAGTGCAGGCTAAAGTGGCCCAAATCCAACTTTTTTTACCCAGATGTGACCCATGTCTGAAATCAGGCCCAGGCCACGTTCATATGTGGTCCTAAATCACATACATATCCAATGTTTTGCTATGCAACTTCAACAGTATCTTATACAGTTCATCTGGCCTTGAGAAAATATATAACTCAGTATC
>JAUMHI010000046.1:9889787-9918182 GCA_032359435.1 Enteromius unitaeniatus | reverse complement strand
TGCACCCTAATTCTCAATATAACTGTTTTCACTGATATTTTTAATGGTTTCTGTTGTCAGAAAAACAGAATGAATATAAAATAGTGACTGAAATGAACCCCATAATAAGGTCTACTAAACTAGCTCTACCTTACAAGATGTTGATCTAGATTAAAATCCTTATTTATAATCGTTTAGAATTAAATAATTATATTTATGATTCACAATAATGAAACCAAGTACATATAAGATATAGACAATGGCTATGTGATTTTGGCTCTATTGGCATGTAAAATAGAGTTAGAAGCAACATAATATCTATTTTAACTGAAAGCCCTGCTCCTCTCAGCCACTCACTGAACAGAACAGACGCAGAGAGAGGAGTGTGCATGCAGAGAAAACAAGGGCTCGCGCTCGCCCGGCAGTACCGGAGACTCGCTGAGGTTTGTCCAAGAAGTCTCTAGATTTGTCGCTAGTCGCTTTTATGGAAAAATGTCGCCAAGGGGGTCTGAATAGTCCTAAATATAGAGACAAAGTCGCTAAGTTGGCAACACTGATCTGTAGTCACAACAGACCGCAAAGAATGATGGCCACGTCTGGGCAGATGGGAATTGTAGTTCCCGCTACCTCCCGTTTCTCACATTCTGCATGACCATATTCTATATCCTTAATTCTACCAGATACCTAAACTTAACCACTTAAGTACTATCACAACAAATAATAAAGTATTAATAAGTAGCAAATTAGGAGTTTATTGAGGCAAAAAGTTAATGGTTTATTAATAACAAGAATTGAAGAGATGCAAAATCCTATGACTACGTCTGACTTTTTTTTTTTTCTACATTGGCATTTCTTTTTGGCTACTCTGTGTAGGTTTCTATGTACATATTGGTACTCCCATATGGGTTGAGGCTGGGATTTAACACATTTAAAGGGCAAGTACTTGATAAGCATATACAACATGTGGAGATCATTCACTCAGTATCATTAACTAATTTTTGACCAAGATGGCTTTTAGAGGCTTTGCATCTGAACCTTAAAATGAAGTCTGACCAGAAAATCAGTAATTTCAATAGCAATCCGCAGCTTTCAGTCACGTGACCGACCTGGAGGGCAAAACATCAATATAACTGCAGCACAAGAGTGTCAATTTTCCATCTGTTTGTGACACATACTATTTAGATCACCTCTCGAAAGAATAAAACTATAGTATCTGAAGAAAATGGACGTTTTGGCCATTTGCAGTCCGTTTTTAAGCACCTGCGGCAATATTTCAACAGGTAAACAAATATATAGTACAAACAAAATGATATGGTATAGTATAAACAAAAGAATGTAAAAGCAGTTAAAGTGGCTAAATATATTTAAAACAATATCAAATTCAGTAATCTCTGTATTAATGATACCTAGTTTACATTAATATGCACAATCTAACTGAATTAATGGTTCAGTGTTTTCCTTTTAATGGTTTATAATGGGAAACAATTTAACTTGAAACTTTAACTTTATATTCTGGCTTCATCTGCTTGCCTGTATAAAATATACATCAACAATAAAGTGCCTTTTAATATCTGTGTTTTACTACATTACTATTTAATGCAATCTGCATGTAAATAACTGGCGGTCAGTAAAGAAAAGCTTGCTTTCGACTTGGGGAAACACATACAGTAACCCTCGTATACAACTTCAATACTCTGTAGGGTTTTAGTAGCTTTTTGCTCTCAAAGGGGGCACTTTCTTATGAATTAGATTCTGTTGTGAACAATGGTTTAAAAAAAAAAAAAAATAACCCATTTGCTTAAGTCACTTTTCTTTTCAATCTATTTAACTCTGCATACATGATTCTGGCTGCAACGTTGACACTGAAAATCATATCATTAAGGGAAGAGACGCACCTGTTTACCTCCACAGCACACATAATGTAGTGAATGGCAATAACAGTACGCAATGAGAAGGTAATTTGCATGATTTTCTTTTCTAGGAAACGTTGTCGAGCAGATATAGCATTTTTATTCCATGTGGCACAATGATGAACAAGATTTCATGTCAAACAGGTTGCTGACCCTTGCCACCTTAAAAACCAACCCATCTGTATGGTCATACTGCTTTTACATGTGCAGACTGTCAGAGGAAGAGAAACTGTGGAGAAATTCATGATCGACTCTCCTTCTCGTTTCTCATTACAATATAAATATTCAGTCTGCCATCATGAAAACATTTGAGCATGTCTCTGCAAGCAAACTCTTTCTTTTCCGAATGGCATCCGGTCAACTGCAAAGTATTTGACGCTCTGGATTTATCTGATCCATTGTATGCGTCCACATTTTGTATGTGTATGTATTTGTCTGTACATGTGCCCATTGTGATATCTTGAATCGTGGAATTGTGTTGGGGACTGTGGAATCGATTGCGGTGCCTCAGCAGGTCTGTTGTCACCTTATTTTATTGAGATTGATCTTACAGGTGATTGTTCTATGAGATCAATAATGGCATCAATACCAAAGCCCTTCGTTGTCAGTCTCCCTCCCACCCAAAACAGTGATTAACTGGCAACAATGACAGCTCCATCATGGCCTTGTTTTCCTTCTGCAGTTTTCAGGGCTTTGCTGTGATATACAGAAGAGGCTCCCCATGCGGCTTAAGCCTGAGTCTTGAGGGAGAGCGGGATAGTCATGCATTATCAAGCTTGTAGAGACAGCCTGGATCTGTGAGCCATATCTCTGAGCCTCAGTCTCTGAAGCGCAGATGCACGATGTTGTTTTCTCCATTATTGCCACATCTTGCCTTCTGCTCAAATTCAATCCAGTGTCAGAAATAAACTTTTTCCCATTATTTTTCGGGGTAAAGCTGCACAGTTATTACATGACCATTATTACTGTTACGGCTGCCACAGTTTAACTGATCAAGAAACAATAAATTCCAGAAATATTTCTAATATTGTAGGGATACTGTCAAATGTTTCTGCTTAGTTATTTTTTTGCAGCATTGTAATACAAAAGGCATGCATTCAATATTGGACAAAACATCCAAAAAAATCATGTGTTTTTTATTTTCTGTGCATCAACTTTAAGAATTGTTATTATAATATCAAGAGCAATGATCAGCAGTGTTGATATTTGTCGTAATTGTTGAAGTCTATCTCAGGAGCTTTTTTGCTAATTGCAAATTATGCTGATGTGAGTCATCATTTATGTCAAATACTTAAATTGAATGCATTTATTAACATATTCAATCAGAATAATTCGATTTGAAAATTATTGCCTATGAATCAGTTTTTAGATTAGAGTATTAAGCATCTGATGCCTTAGCAAAAACAACACAAAGGCCTTAAGTGGAATTTCTTAATAGAAATTTGCTACCATTCGACATTTAAGAAATTTGTTTTTAGAAGAAAATAACAAATTAAAACATTCAGCAAGGATGCATTAAATTCATTCAATTTATGAAATCAAAAGTCACAGTGAAGATGTTTATAGTAACTTTTTCATCAAAGAACCTTGAAATTACAGTATTGCAATATACAAACTTATTTTAGAGACGAATTGTGCCCTGCCAGTTCACAATCATCCTTATTCAGATGCTTTTTCATCTCTCTTTAGACTCGTGTGACTTGAACGGCGCAGAGAAAATTATGAAAGCAGACTCTGAAAGGATATTTAGCAGTGCCGAGAGGCTTGCATGAAATGTGGCCCAGCATATTAATTTTCACAGGCATTCAGGGTGCTTTGAATGGCATTTTCTGATCCTGCCATTACTATTCTATTTGCTGTGTTCTGACTCCCTCTGAATAAACACCTGTGGGCTCACAGCAATGCCCAAGGCACTGAATGTTTCCTCTCTGAGCTGCAATACGTCACAAATAATTTCACCCCCTAATGAAGTATAACCGCAGTGATGACAGCAATGAAACGATACAGATTTGTCTCTGCTTCAGTCATTTGGAGAGCGCAGAATAAACAGATGATGATGATAATAATGATGTAATGATCTCAGCACATACAGTCAGGCCAAAAAAGGAAGAGGAATATGCAAATTGGGTTTTGGTTTTTACACATGCACAAAAAGAACCATTCAAGAGTGTTTTCAAGCAGCTGCCTTTGGAATAATGATGTTTGAGTTTGCCAAAACATCGAGATAGTTTAGAGCAAGCTGCTTGCTCGATTACAATTGGAATACATATTCAGAAGAAAGCCAAGTGGAATACATGAAGTAGACGGTTGTTAATTATCATAAATATCAAGTAGCATTGCCAACACTTGATGGTTATTCAAAAAATAATCTCATTTATATACAGTGGGTACAGAAAGTATTCAGACCCCCTTCAATTTTTCACCCTTTGTTATATTGCAGCTATTTGCTAAATTTGTTTTTTCCCCATCAATCTACACACATCACCCCATATTGACAGAAAAACACAGAATTGTTGACATTTTTGCAGATTTATTAAAAAAGAACTATCACATGGTCCTAAGTATTCAGACCCTTTGCTGTGACACTCATATATGTATCATCCTCAAGATGGTTCTATACCTTCATTTGAGTCCAGCTAAGTTTGATTATACTGACTGGACTTGATTAGGAAAGCCACACACCTGTCTATATGCAATAAGACCTTACAGCTCACAATGCATGTTAGCAAATGAGAATCATGAGGTCAAAGGAACTGCCTGAAGAGCTCAGAGACAGAATTGTGGCAAGGCACAGATCTGGCCAAGGTTACAAAAAAAGGTTCCTAAGAGCACAGTGGTCTCCATAATACTTAAATGGAAGACGTTTGGGACGACCAGAACCCTTCCTAGAGCTGGCCGTCTGGCCAAACTGAGCTATCAGGGAGAAAAGCCCAAAGATCACTGTGGCTGAGCTCCAGAGATGCAGTAGGGAGATGGGAGAAAGTTGTAGAAAGTCAACCATGACTGCAGCCCTCCACCAGTTGGGGATTTATGTGTAAGGCCTCAGTGCAAGACACATAAAAGCCTGCATGTAGTTTGTTAAAAAAAAAAAACACCTGAAGGACTCTCAGGATGGTGAGAAATAAGATTCTCTGGTCTGATGAGACCAAGATGGAACTTTTTTACCTTAATTCTAAGTGGTATGTGTGGAGAAAACCAGGCACTGCTCATCACCTGTCCAATACAGTCCCTACAGTGAAGCATGGTGGTGGCAGCATCATACTGCTGGATTACCATCCAACAAGACAATGACCCTAAGCACACAGCTAAAATAACGAAGGAGTGGCTTCACAACAACAGAACTGGAGAGGATCTGCAAGGAAGAATGGCAGAGGATCCCCAAATCCAGGTGTAAAAAACTTGTTGCATCTTTCCCAAAAAGACTCATGGCTGTATTAGATCAAAAGGGTGCTTCTACTAAATACTGAGCAAAGGGTCTGAATACTTGGGACCATGTAATATTTCACTTTTTCCTTCTTAATAAATCTGCAAAAATGTCAACAATTCTGTGTTTTTCTGTCAATATTCTGTCAATAAATGAGAAAAAAAAATAACTTAAATGTTTTTAGAAAATGGCTGCAATATAATTCTGCAAATAAAATTTAAGGGGGTCTGAATACTTTCCGTACCCACTGTATATATGACTGCATTAAATGTTTCTATTTACAATGTTTTTTGTTTTGAACAATCTAACACAAGATATCCATTTAGTGTTGCTGTAAAGGAATATTTTTTTGATATTTGTGTTTTTATGTAAATACTTTTATGTGTAAGTAATTTCACATAGCGAAAGGGGGTTGATTTAGTCTTAAAGACCCTAAAAAGCAGAAAAGGCTGTTAAAAACCCAACAATATCCTATTTTAGTACTGTAAGTAGTTCTGCCAGTTTAATTGTCTAAAGATGCTGGTTTAGGTGTCATTATGTGTTATACAGGCCTCTTTTTCAGGTCCAAGCAGAGTGATAAGAAATCTTTAATATGATGCATCTTTGATAGGTCACTAGCGCAGCTCTTGTTGCTCTAATATTGGTGGGTTGAGATAAGATTGCCCTCTACCCTGTATTATACTTAAAAAAAAAAAAAAAGTAATATCAAAGCTGTAAACTTTATTAAATGTATAGCTGAGTAGATATTTAGTTATTCTTGGTGGTTGCCAAGTTTGCTTGTAGCTGACTTTCAGGGTGTCTTCAGGCAAAACGGTAATTGGCTTTTCAAATATTCTAATATATGCTTAGTGTGACACATTTTGAGTTATTTAAAACTTTTTTCAGTCATCAGTTTTGAGCGGTGAGCCATATGCAATAATGAGAATTTTACTTTTATGTATTAAAAATGAATGAGGACGCAAATAAAATTAAATGAGCACCTCGTTTTGGATTAAGGAAGCACTAAATTCCTCAGGGCCAGTGTGCAGATTGGTGGTAGCGAGGCACACGTCATATCGCAGTTGAAATTTCATACCACCGGTCTTTCATTCCTGATCAATTTCTTGTTATTAAGTCGTATCGGCTGTGCCCCTCTCCCTTAGCAGCTACAGTGCCTTCTTCATTCTTCCTCTATTTCACCAAAGCAGAGATGTGATTGCTGCTCCAGAAACGGTATCGACTAGTTCATTTCACCAAGCAATGTTTTTGAGATTTTGGATTCTTCTTATCTGGCTTTTCACTGAATGCTGCATGTGAACAGATCCGAGGCAGAGAAAGAATCGTCACAGGGTTCTAAGTGGACAGTCGAGGGATCTTGTGTGTTTCAGCTCTGAGTGACGAATGAACCAATTTGTATCAGACATTGGGGGGTTATATTGGAGACTGTGATGGAAAGGGACAAACATAGGAAAACACAGGCCCTGTCACACATTATAGAAGAAAAATGTGCTGGGAAGGTCAAGACCGTAGGATGTTTTCATACTTAAAGGGATAGTCCACCAAGAAATGACAATTATGTCGTTGTGTACTTGCATTCGTGTCATGTATTTCTTTCCGGGCACAAAAAGGATATATTTATAGCTGAATGTCTGATATTTTGGATCCAGTGGAAGTGAGTGGTAACCATTGCTGTTAAGCGATATTTTCAATGAATAATGATAAAAATTTCAGACTCATTGTTTCTCATACAAAGCTGTCGTATGGCTACAGATATTAAGTTAAAGTACAATATAAATATTATTAAAAAAAAAAAACTTAAGTTAGCTGGCAACATTTTTAATTAGGGCTGAAAATTAATAAATAAAACCTAAAACTTAACTAAATATTAAACTGGAATTAGAAATGGAATATAAGCAAAGTAGTTAATATTAAAACCAAGTAAAATAATAATAATAAAGAATAAAAAAAAAATAAAATAAAAAGTACAAATAAAAGATAATACAAAATGTTGATACAAACTATAATTAAATTATATTTTTGTGTTTTATATAAGAAAATCATACCGCATGTGTTTGGAATGACATGATGGTTGTAAATTATGACAAGTTTAATTTTGAAATCATCAAGGCTGTGAAATGGAGAGACTGTCCTTCATAGAGTGCTAACTGTTGCTATGTCACAGAAAGCATAAAGAACAGCTGCATTAAAGGTTTAATATAATGAATATCTTCACATTTATTGGCAATAACTGCTTCATATAATAATATGTTAGGTCTCTTGAGTGTAGTTCAGATTTGAACATTCAGTCAGAATATTTCTCTTAAGCTTTTGATTGTTCCCTTGCAAAAGGGGTTTGTGAGTGCAAGCTATTTGCAGACTGAAAATCTTAATACCCATGGGTAGGGATGTCGACAGTACAGGTGCTTTGCTCCAAACTCAATGCAAAAACAAACCAAAAAAAAAAGTAACAATAGCTGTCTAAGTTTCTAAAGTTCAGTAGTCAAGTAGCAACTCTGCACCCACGTTCTGTCACGCTGCTTTTGAGCACTCATATGCGTATTTACACAAGTGCAAAGACATTCTTTGTTAAAAAAGCCATTTTGGTAAGATAATAGCTTAGTTGAGAAATAATTATTTATTAAAAATAATTGTGTTTGTTTACTTAACTAAAGTAATATTTTGAATAGCGTATTTATTTTTGTGAAATTTCACTTTGATTTCGACTACTCAAATTGCCCCTGTGACATCCCTCCTCATCGGCTTGTGAAGACACCTTAAAACATCTTTCTGTCACGGTGCTCTCAGACTGTGAATGATGGAACGCTGTGTTCATTCTTCTGAATAACGTTTTCCTCTGCAATCATTTTTCAGCGTGATTCAGGACAAGTTCTGTGGGATCATTAACATCAGCGTGGAAGCCCTGCACGATGTTATGACAGAAGACCCTGAGACGGCTACCTTCAAGGAGTAAGTTTGATTCTATCTTTTTGATGACACTTCTCCTCCATAGAGGCATTTTGTCTGCCTAATGACCTGGAAAAAAGTGGACAAGGGCACACACTGTCATGGCAGAGTATTTCTTGTAACAAATGCTTAGCATTAGGAGAAGTGATCTGCCTTGTTGCACATTATATATTAAATACAAAAAATATATACATCATATTTATATACATATATACATCTTTTCAGATGCATGGTAACATGAATTCTCTCAAATACCAACAAATAACAAATCTAAAGCTGACTGCCTCTGTTAGAAATCTTATAATGGGCCATCTATCTATTAATTAATTACTAATAACAATTATACAAGTAATGACTATAGAATTCATATGAATTGGTATGCCACATCAGAAAACAATGTTTGTTTATATATAAAGATGTGGGTTGTATGTAAACCTGTCATGAAATGTGCATGAGACTGCAAGGCAACCAATATTTCATGACTTCAGGATATGGTGCTATACCCTTAAGTTCACCTCCTAAGGCATTTTATCATTTCCAGGCAGGATGGATACACAACGTGCCTCATACATACCTCAGTGGTGTGTCAAAAGAGTATTCATAAATGGAGTGAGCGATTACACAGCTGCTGGAGAACAGGGAAAAGTGGCACATTTTAGAAATGATGTGTAACATGAATGTAATTTCTCTACTTTGCACTTGCTCTTTTTACACACACACCTTACACTCTCTCTCTCTCTCTCTCACTCTCTCTCTCTCTCTCTCTCTGGCTGTCTGTCCTCTAGCTGCATGCTGATGAGCCGCTTTGAAGAGCCGAAGCTGACAGATGATGAGGAACCCCCAACAGAACAGGACAAGAGGAGGAAACTGGTGAGTGTTTTACCCTGTGCTCAACGGTCCCAGGCTTTACACGCTCCTATCGCATCGATGAGATGAGATATAGCAGATAGTGATATAGTACATTAAAACTAGACAAATCAAATTCACTGCATTGCTACTTCAGTTCCCAAACAGGTCAAAAAGTGTCCGGTTTAAAGAAATCAATTTCTCATGACGAACATCCTACCTAACTTATAAGTTTACATTTTTTATGTCACTGTCACTTTGGTTCTGGTACAGTAAATAGTTTATATGCATTAATATACAGTAGCTGTAGATTAATCAGCTAGATTGTTTTGAGGCCAGTATGAATAAAAACTGGTATTTTGGGGGGTCTTTTTTACAGAGAATGTATTTGGTGATACTAATGTCCCATTAGTTAATGTTAATAAGTTAATACGTTAACTAGCATTAATTAACAATGAGCAATACAGTTGTCAGTATTTAAAACTTCTGAGTACGTAAGATCATTGTTCATGTCACTTCAGGTCCATTAAATATTAACAGACATAGATTTTGATTTAAATAATGTATTATTAACTGCTGGTACTTAGAGTAGTAAGATTAATAAATTCTCTAGTATTTGTAAATGTTAGTTTATTGTTAAAACTGTAGTTAGCAAATGTGAAGCGTTACCACTTGTTTGATAAGATGAACCTCGGTAGAAAAGTACCGACTCGTGGGCGGCAAACTGTGTAGTTTGTTTTTGTGTTTCTCTTCATTTTTTTATGGGAACCGTCTCACTAGAAGTGTTTAGATGAAAACAATAGTGAGTAAGAGAATAAAATGCCATCGCAGTATTTTGGAGAGGACTGTCATGAAATCTCAGTCTGTCTTTTCCTAATGTTATTTCTGTGTGACACCCACATGAGCATGTTTCAGCCGAGTGGCGCTTCAGATAGAAAATCTGCCAACAACAATAGGTTTCAAACAGCCACTGAAAACGAGCAAATGTAGTATGTGAAGTGCAGCAGTTCAAAAACATGTTCGAGCGGTTTTCAGTGAGTCATTTCTCTTAATTGTCTGTATGATGAAACGGTCCTTTTGGAGTTTCATACTTTCAGCTTGTAGCTGGTTTGAAATCAAGTGCGTTTTTTGTGTTTGTAAGTCACAACCTTTACTCAGTGGTCTTGTAATGGTGTGTCTTTGTAGAATGTTGTGGGATGAACCTCAATATACAAGAGTACTCGAAAATGACAGCGGTGACTAATCAAAACACAATTGGCTTTTTTATATAAAACATTCTGTAAAAGTATGTTTAGAGGGATTTGTTTTTAATTGAGTACAGTGCTGTTGTTGCAAACTAAATCAGTGTATCACGATGCAGCTGCTTTTTAGACGCATAAATAAAGGTCATTTTTACAGGACAAGGTTTTGTGTTTAATGGATAATTCACCTAAAAATGTAAATTGTCATAATTTACTGTCCCTCAACCAATATCCATTTCTGTTGAGCACAAAAGATATCGTAAAGAATGTTGGTAACCAAACAATAAAAAAGATCTATTATATTACCAACACTATGAGAATGACAGAATTTTCTTTTTGAAGTGAACTAAAAAAAAACACTCAGTGTAGTGAAATAAAAAAGAAGAGGGTTTTTTTTATATATTTTTTATATATATTTTTTATTTTTTATATATATTTTTACACTTGTTTTTTACAGTTTTCATTTTGAACATTTTATTTAAAATTCTTAAACTCCTAGAGTTAATTTGTAACTTGAGTATTGTCTTTAGACACAGCAAAAGGGACAAGATGCATTCGCCACAAACAAACCACTAGAGAGTAGATAAAAGTTGGTGGGCTTAAACTAAATAAATGGCGTGTGTTGATTGCTGCGATTGAAGCAGGACAGCTTCTGATGTTCATTCATGTTTATTTCATGCTATTAATAGTAAAGAGGAAGAAATGATTGGTTCACTTGCTGCTTGAACTGAGGCTCAAGATCACAGCACATTAAAGAGCCACAAACAGTATTAGTGCTTGAATTTAAAAAGTCACAAAATGTTAAAGCTGAGACTGTTTCAAATAAAAATGAACCTGCTCTGTCTGTTCCTATTTGCTCTGTGATTGCACACAAAGTGAAGTTTCACTGTGTGTGCATGAGATCGCCAGCACTGGCAACAGTAACTAAAGGTTTTTGCGATGGTTAAATTGTCAGACATGTCAGTATAGCTAATGTTTACAAAGGCCTAGAAAAACAAAGACGTTCATTGACCAACTATTGTATATGGATGCCATCTTATCTGAATACTCTGTTGATTTGTCTGTCAAGTACTCAAGTAGACAAAATAACCAAATTATTTATCCCTAATAGCTAAACTCGCACCTACATCCCCTGAAGGACTTCAAGTAGGAGGGATGAGATTGACAGGTTGTTATCTAGTTAACATGATGCAACCACTTAGAGACCATTGGGCTCAAATAAGCTCGTTTCATCTTCTTTTGATGTATTTACTTGTGCAACATGTACCTGGAACACTTTGACATGGCGGTACTCAAAAGCAGCGGTATACTGAATTATGTTACATTTCCTGCAGGCAGTAGTACAGTGTTCAGAGCAGTTTTGAAGAAGCACCGGAGTGCAAATTGCATTGAAAGAGGAAGGCGACGGAGGAAATGGACACAGCGAGCAATCAGTCCGCACATAACAGGCGGTGGGGTGCCGAACAGTCAGTAGATAAAGTCAAAGAGATGTATTACGCTACAAATCTGCCCTGACACAAGGAAGGTGTAAGTTCCTCCTGGTTAATGATGCAGAAAACGGATTAAAAGGAAAAATGTCCTTTTTTTTATTGCTTCTCCCAGCATGAATGCAGGTTTAGATTTAAAAGGTTTATTTCGAATCATCGGAGCCATTAACCACCGAACTGTCATGATGTTACGGACAGGGTGATATTTGTGCAGTCGTTCCGTACCAAATTGGTGCCTGCGGCTTTAGACAGCAGTTTAGACAGTTCTGGAATAAGGGGGACGTTAACCTTGTTTAACCTTGTTTCCCAAACTGGTTAACCTGTCATTGTGTTGCGACTGATGTGCGGCCATTATAAAAAGAAATAGAACTGAAATGGTTTGAAACTGGTGTTTTATGGGCTCTCGTTTTTCTCGCATATTCTGTAATTTACAATAAAGCGACATCTGGTTATTTATATAGTTTATCCTGACTCAATGAAAGTAAATATAAACCGTGTAATTAAGGAGATGGTTTTGATACTAGTAGTATCTTCCAAGACGGCATATAGCGTCCCACGGCTATTTCTTTGAAGCGGATTAGTCAGTTTTGGAGGACGTGAACAGGATAGGTTAAACATGCGTAATCTGTTATTGCTGATGCTGCCTCTCGCATTAGTGTCTCTGTCATAGTCAAACTCAATACTGAGGCTTGTCCCGGCCTCCTTTTTTTTCTTGTCAGTTCCTGCCTTCTCTCATTATTTGTTTGTGCGCTTCAGGGTTTGAAGGTCAACCCAAACAAGAATACTGAATCAAAACCGTTTGCTTTCCGGGATGCGATATTGCATAACGGATCCATCTATTTAATAAGCACATTTCTCTCTGATTTATTGCTCGTAATCCCGGGGTGCGCCAGATTCAGTTAGCCTGTTAAAAGTCTTTTTATTTAATGCTGCTCTGAGCAAAACGCTCCTCATTTCACACACTTTAAATTTTTCACTTTTCATTACCCTGTGGTGGCAGGTTTTCCTTGTTTTTGTTTGGTTCGGAGGAAAAGTAGTTGTTTTGAAATTATTTGGCACATGATATCATGTGCATTCAAATACTTCATGGCATTGTTTAGATCAGTAAGATTTTTATTTTAGCATTTTTTTTTTTATTCTTATGCTCACCAAGACTGTATATTTTTATTTGATCAAAAATACCTAAGTTTTGTTAAATATAATTATAATTAAACATGTTTTCATCTATACTACATTTTAAAATGTAATTTATTTCTGTGATGCAAAGCAGAATTTTCATCAGCCATTACTCCAGTCTTCAGTGTCACATGATTCTTTAGAAATTATTGTAATTTGCTGCTTAAGAAAAAAAAAATTGTGCGATATTTTGATAAATAAAAAGTTCAGAAGTACAGCATTTATTTAAAATATGCATTTTTTTGTAACATTAAAAATTAATAATTAGCCAGTGGCACTGACATCACCTTCTTTTGGGCTTTTCTTTTATTTTTGGTTTGGTGAAATTGCTATCACTTCATATCATCTGCATTCAAATGTTTTGTTATTTGATCTTTTAACCCAAATCAAAACCAAAAAATAAAATAACTTGATTCTGAAGTAATGACAGCTTTCTTCCTTCTGCCTGTATAATCTTTCAAGTTGGCCTTCACAGTTTTAGTTTAATTAGATTATTATGTAATTGTTATCATAATAGTAATATGCCAATTTTGACTGGCCAGCAAGAGGGAGGAAAATGGCACGTGGGAGAAACGGGCATTAACACTGCTTTGCAAGCACAGACGTTGGGTTCAATGGAGAATAACATTTAGTAGGATTTTGTCCTTGGGATATTTTGTCTTTTAAATAAACTAATGACTTGTTTGGGTGTCCAAGTTTCTCTTGTGTGAAGCCTTTGTCATTTGTTTACACACCCTCATGTCATTCCAAACCATATTTGGGTTGTAGTCCTAGTCATTCAAATACATCAGGGAAGTGAGTTTGTGTCCAATCATTCATTCATTGCAAATAAAATTTTATTTAAATGGTTTTGTTTGTCACCATTTACTGTTTGTTTTTCCAGAACATTCTGTGGTTTCATGCAAGCCTTTTAAAGGTCTCTGACCTTTTCCACACCTAAATGAAGAGCTCTCGGCATGTCTCAGACAGCTTAACCTTCAGTCTTGATAGAACCACACTGAGAACCCTCTCAAGCGTTCTCTCCTCTCTTCTGCTTTGCGTGGCCACGCATTAGCGCCGCTAGCGTAACAGTACTCTGGCCTCTAGAGTTGCCTCTTAGGATCGAGCAGCGCCTCTCTTTCCTCGAGTGACTGGAGAGGATCGTGTCAGTGGTGCTTTGAATCAGCTTGATAAGTGGCGTCGGACACATTTTAGCTTCATCTGTTGGAAATATGTATCATGCAAAACAGGTCTCTTTCTCATGTTTTCTTGCATTTTTCAGGTTATTTATGTGGTGTTTTTAATTATTTGGTGAGAGACTGAGTCTGGTATCCAGTGAGCAGCTCTTAGCAGAGTGTTTCCGCCAGAGTCACGACTGACTCTTAATTGCTCCCAGGGAAGTTTTCCTGCAATTAACAAATAAACATTAGCTTAAAATGCATCTGCTAAATTGCTTTTTGGAAGAAAATTCTTAATCTAGCAAACAATGGACATTTTTGTTATTTGATCATCTTTTTTGTTATTAATTAACATTCATTTTTATTTTTATTTTTTTTAATTATTATTATTATTAGTGGAGTTTGCCCTAAGGCAAGGCTTCACTATTACCATCTCACATACTTCTTATTCTTCTTCGTAACTAGTCCCACACCGTTTGTCCTAGACCCACGAAACGGGCGTCAAATTGTACGGCCTATACGGGAATGGTGGGCGCTTTTATAAGCGATCGGGCGTACGATGTTCGTACACGGGGTGAAAAAACGGCCGAAAAATCCCATAGATAATGCATTGCGCCCAACTTTGACCGGTCGTAGCGCCAACAGAGAATTTCGTAAAAACAAATAATTCACCACATTTGGAGAGGCTGGCAAGCTGTGCGAGAACATACCCCGCAACGGGGAGCTAGAGCCCACCTTCCGAAAAAAATTTGCCGCACAACTCATGAAACGGGCGTAAAATTGTGCGGCCTATTCGGGTATAAAGTTTTCTCACTTTTATAAGCGGTCGGGGGAACAATGATTGTACACGGGGTGAAAAAAAAGCCGAAAAATCCCATAGACAATGCATTGTGGCCAATTTTTAGGGATAGAAAAGAATTTCATAGAAACAAATAATTCACCAAATTTGGAGAGGCTGCCAAGCTGTGCGAGAACATACCCCGCATACCCCTGGGGCGCAACAGCCCCCCAAATTTCCCTATTCCCATACAGGACAGCCCATTAAAGAGCATGAGTTTTTGCAATGAACATAACTATGGTTTAAAGTGTCATAGAGACATGGAGGATGGCTCATTTAACTCAGCCAACCAATCAGACTCTTAGGGTCATTGTAAACCTATCAAACCAAGCCCTAGCAACCGTTTAGAGCACCCTAGCAACTGATCCCATAGACTGCCATTATAAAAGGCCAAGATGGATATCTTTGGATCACCGTGACATAGAGACATGGGGGTTGGTTTTTTTGACAAATAGGCATATCTTTAAATCTGAAAGTCATAGAGACATGGGGATGGCCTCATTTGATTCAGGGCAGCAAGCAGCCAATCATGAATCATCATAGACACTTCCTAGCCACGCCCTAGCAACCACTGCCAAGCACCGTAGCAACCAAAACCCAAACTGACATATCTTTAAGTCTGAAAGCCATAGTGACATGGGGGTTGTGTTAGGTCAGCCATACTGACAAGCAGACATTGGTTTGTTGTCATTGGTGGCTCCCAAGTCACTCCCTAGCAACCAAACAGAGTACCCTAGCAACCATCTAGCAAGACCTATATCTCTACATCAGAACAGTAGAGACATGGGACTTGTATCTTTAATATGCTAGTCTTGCTAACAGTGATTAGCTAAGTGTTAAATCAACATAAGAATGTGCTAAAAACTCTATAAGACTCAATAGTAATGATCTGTGACAAGTAGTAACTGCCTAACAACACTCTAGCAACCACCCCAAGTACCTTAGCAACCACATAGCAACGCTCTAGCAACCACCCTTGATAACCTAGCAACCGCATAGAAACACCTTAGCAACCACCCTGGGTACCCTAGCAACAGGTTAGCAACCACCCTGGGTACCTTAGCAACCACCTTGAATACCTTAGCAACTACATAGCAACACCCTAACAACCAACCTGGGTACCTTAGCAACCACCTCGAGTACCCTAGCAACCGCATAGCAACAACCTAGCAAACACTCTGGGTACCTTAGCAACCACCCAGAGTACCCTAGCAACCGCATAACAAGACCATAGCAACCAACCTGGATGACCTTCATAGTCACACAATAGCAACTCTGTAGCAACTGAGGGCCGAGTTTTGCCACGGCAAGCTCCACTCAGATTTTCTTCAGGAAATGTACTATGTAGTTATTATTATTATTATTGTACAATGTAGATATTTGCATTTTTGGCTGAAATATATTTGGACATAACACAACAGAAAAATATTGTAACACAACAAAAAAAAGCCACAGTGCAATGAAATTAGAACAACACAATGAAAACAAGCCACAGCACAACAGAAACAAGTCCCAACACAGAACACAAAGGAAGCAAGCTGCAACACAATGAAATTAGTCTTGTTGCTGCGATTACGTTGTGTTGTTCAAAAACTTTATAATATGATCATTTATCATTTAGGTAAATGATTATGGGGACCATGATAAGCAATTATTGCATTTGTGTTTTTCTTTCAGGTTAAGTAATTGTTTGTAATCTCTTGTTTCTGTAGTAGCAGAGGTTTTTGTTGTGCTGCTGCTGTGCCAGAAATGCTAATTCTGACCTTTCATAATCTCCTGCTTCAGGGGTATATTTAGTCTTGAGACATTTTAAATTTGGGTGTTAAATCTTGAATGTTAACTTCATCTAGACCTTTGAAAAGGACTGATTAGTGTCCCCCCCCCCTTCCATAAAGCACAGCTGTGCGGCAAGGGAAATATAATCCAGATTATATTTTATGATAAACTCTTTTCAGGAGATCTCTTCCCAGAAGTGATATCCATTTTCAAACTGTTAAGGGAGATGCATTTATGTTTTGTTATATCAAATTATTTCAATAGTATCATTTAGAAATTTGTGTTGTATATAAGATATCAGACAGGTCAAATTTCTTTCTTCAGTTCTGACAATTAAAGCGAATAGGGCTTATGTTTGACATATTTGTGTTTTATAGTGTACGATATTGCCAGACCTTACACAGACAGTTTGATTACTAGCGGGATTAAAGCTAATCAATAGAGGGATTTTATTGCACAAATAGTGAAATTGCAAAGTCTGTCTGTCATTCATCTGTCAGGGTTAAACCATCCAGACAATTTGCTGTTTTATTTTAGTGAACCAGAACTTTAGTATGTCAATAGTGATTTTAGGTTAGTTTTCAAGTTTAATCATGAGCAGTAATTTTTTTGTTTTATTTCGTTTTTTTGGCCGCTGCTGTAAATATTACGTTTTTACCTGCAAAAATGCATACTAAATACTAAATATTCTATGCTATTTTAGCAGCTAAGCTCTTAACACATATTAGCATGCATATTACTAGAATATTAGCCATTTATTAGTACTAATTAAGCAAATATTAATGCCTCATTCTACATGACTTTATTCTACTCAGTACCTAAACTTAACAACTTTACTAACTATTAATAAGCAGCAAATTAAAAACTTAATTAGGGAAAAGTCATAGTTAATGGTTAACAAGTGGAACCTGTTTTAATGTTAAGAAGAATTTTGTGAGTCCAGACCCAGTATTGATATCAGTTTAATCAACTTAATGCATGCAATTTGTACCTGCCTTAAGATTATCATTGAAAAAAAAAATTGCATAGCTGCAATTTACCATTCTTGTCATGTGATTACAACTTTGTGATGAGCCATTTCCTCTCCAAAAGCTTTAATACTACAGCAGCCTCTGACTTTGAGAATCCACTCATTATTACAGTAAATGATCTGCTGCTGTGACACATCTGTCAGCCCTAGATATTAAAATCACTGGCCCGAGTAGAGCCACCCGTGACTCCTTTCCCTTCTCTGTGACCCGACAGATTAAAGAAAAGCCATTGCTTGCCATGAACACAGTAGAAGACAATGTCGCTCACAGAAGAGGTTGATGGTTGATTCTGAATGACTGATGCACGATTTGTATGGGAAAGCGCCGTTCTCATTTAGTCCACGGCCTCTTTGAGTGACTTGATGAGGCTTAAAACTCTAATTAGAAATTCATGAAGCATGGCCCCATCTCTTTGATCCACTCCCTCACCCACACCCTCATTACCAGCCCAGCAAAGTGGATGCAAAGCACACCATTAATATCATTTAGAATCTATTTTAAGAGCCTGAGGAAGTGCAAAGTAAGCAAACGTGGGCTTAACCTTTCAGACAACTTTGTAAGGTAAGGTAGGATTTATTGGCAGCATGGGAAGTAAATTACAGCTGCCCCATCATCCCTGAAAATTTTGATCTACATAAACAGTCAGGTTGACCTTTCCTTTTGGAAAATGGATTTATGGATTGTCTTGTAATACCTTCCAGTGCTCTAGATGTGCAGCTGTAGTCAGTGGGCATACAATTCTCAGGGGTTTGAATACACAGTGCGCCATCAGAAAATGTATTTACAGTTTTAATACAAATCAGTATTTTAAAAAAATTCTTTCGTTATATTTTTAATATGGAATTTTCTTCTTTTTTTTTTTTCAAATGATAATGACTTAATATTTAGTCAGTTTAATTCATTAATATTAATATAGGGTATGAAAATAATTCTGATCATTTTAATGATAATTTTCACTCCTGAAGGTCAAACTGAATTGTCGTCTAAACTAGAGAAGCAGTACATGGAAATTACATGCAGATGAAGTTATGCATAAAAACAAACGGTGGTGTAATCTCCATTTTAGTTACTTTGAGCAGGAGTTTATACATGTGCGCTCAGTCTTCATCTGACTGGGTTTTCATGAATTGAACAAGTGTTTGTAAAGCATTCGTGGCTGGGATGTAAATCTGGAAACTCTGTATGCAATACCTGCTGCAAAGATTTTTATGCGTGCGTTCTAAAGAGCATTTGGATGAACACTGATTTATATGTAAAGCATTAGAGACACTATTGATGTTTGAGTTTGTGTTAAATGGAACTGCAGTGATCATCTCAGACATCTCTTCTTTTGTGGACTAGACACTTTATGGGCAATACGAGAGAGAGCCCATAATCCAATTTTCTCTAATGACTTTTTTTCCCAAATATACATGAATAGATTTTGTTTTCGTTGTTTACTTGAGACTGACAAACCTCTTTTCGATTAGAAGTATTTTTATGTGTGTTTTATTTTTCTTCTCCTTTTTTTATCTTCTGCAGCCCTGCAGTCACATCAGTGCTCCTTCAAGAACACAGAATCTTACTGCCATTGGTGCAATTACTATATATATTTGAATATATATATATATATGTGACCCTGGACAACAAAACCAGTGTTAATTTTCCAAAATTGAGATATATACATGATCTGAAAGCTGAATAAATAAGCTTCCCATTGATGTGTGATTTGGATGGATAGGGCAATATTTGACTGAGATACAACTATATGAAAATCTAGAATCTGAGGGTACAGAAAAATTGAAATGCTGATAAGATCTAATTTGAAAAATTTTAAAGGTGATTTTATCAATGCATATTACTAAGCAAAAATGATGTTTTAATATATTTTCGGTAAGAAATTGACTATATACCTTCATGGAACATGATCTTTACTTACTATCCTAAGGGTTTTTGGCAAAAAAGAAAAATCTATAATTTTGACCTAAACAATGTATTTTTGGCTATTGCTACAAATAAAACCCAGCGACTTAAGACTGGTTTTGTGGTCCAGGGTCACATATGTGTTTCAAACATTGAGTAGTGGACCTTTGTAGCATCTGCAAACCGTGTTTTTTATTTATTTTTTTAGAATTATTATGCCACATATCTTGCTTTGGGCTACATTTACAAAACAAGCAGAATTAATTTATTTAGATATATGTGTAAAAAAAAAACTTGCATATATGATTGCTTTCAAATCAGTGTGACCGTTTAAAAAATAATGATTTAAATAGAAATTAGTAAAGTGTTTCCTGAACATGGCTCATTAGATTCCTTTTTTTCCTCTAAACTGAAAACAAATCATTATATTTGTAATTTTCTTTTCTTTGTTATATAAGTTTGACTTTGTGAGTACTACATGTACCTCAGTGTTGAGAACAACTTACAGGTTGTAACATTTTAGCTGTTATCAATTTTCTAATGTCTTGACATAACATAAGCAGATTGTGTGTTTTTTTTTTTTGGGGGGGGGGGTTATGAATGGTCCAGTAGAGCTTAAATATAGATGACTGCCTTTACTTTTGAATACAGTTGGGATTGACTTTATTGGCATTTACTCATCCGGTCTTCAGAGGTTGTTTTTTACTTTATTCATTTGATGAAAATCCATTAAAAGTTCACAGCGGCTCGGGCAGGATTTCTTCCAGAGGCTTCTCTGCTTTATATCACTGGCTTTGCTCAGAATAATACTTCAAAGTTCCTTTTCGGAGTGCCTTCTTCCTTAAAGCCATCCTTGTTTTTCAACAAAACCCTTCAATTGTTCAGGGTCCTAGTACTTCCTGCCATTTCTAGGTATCAACAATGCATAGTCTTTATGGTCTTGGAGGTTTCATTATTCATGTCTTACAGTAAGAACCCATTTTGAGGACTTCAGATTTCACTCTTCTTTCCAGAACTAATAGATTTTTTTTCTTAGAGATAAAATTCAGGCTCTTTCCTGCATGAGGGGCGACAGTGTTATAATTTGACTTGAACTGTAGATGCTGTTTTGTGTCTATCACAATTGCATTTTGGTGATCATATACCACTCATAAAAGAATCCTTGTGCGTTTTTATACTACTAATAATGGGGAACATAACCCCTCGAAGCTCAAGGATGCATTAATAAACAGTGGAGTTTAAAACCGCATTGTTTTCTTTCTTTTTAAAGCTGTCCAGTTGCAATTGATGGATGTATTGATCGTGTTCCCAGGAAAAACATCAAGGTTACATCGGATCACTGAAGAGATCTGATTAAGTCTGTATGTACAATTCTGTATGACTACCAAGGTTACAAGCCTCACCATTTATTTAGAATCAGATGATTCCTGTGTTTCAACTTTGATACTGTAATTATGAGGTTGTTCTTTTAAAAGCACCTGCATGGTGCACAGTTTTCCAGCTCATGGACTTTTTGGAGCACCTTTTTTATCAACAGATGCATTACTGTAAGACGGGGTGCAGCTCAACTACAGTTTAATTTTGTTATGAATAACCTCCCTCACCTTTTTTCTTTCCATGCCATTTTACAGCATCTTAAAGCTCTCCAAAGGTCGAGTAATTAGCATGAAGGGTCAAAAATGCTTATCATACCACTATGATCACAGCTGGAAGAGCTCTTAAAGGCTGTTGAGACAGACTACGTTTGAAACATGTTGATATCATCTGGTTTAATTGGGTTGTAGTTGGTTACTGTATATGTCAGCTGTACTGTACGTGTCGTCAGCAGTGTCAATGCAATGCTCTGTGAAAACCACTTTTCTCAGCAAAAGTGGCTTTTTTTTTATACCATGTAGCTTTTCAGTAGCAGTGCTGTTTTTAAGTCGCAGGCTAGTGTTAGTAGACACCACATCACATTTTCCAAGATACTGTTTTACATAATTGTGGCAGTTATTTAGTGCTATCTGGTGACTTCTAATTATCACCGTATAGACACAGTAAGCTACTTTTTTTTTTTTTAAGATAATTTTAAGAAACTTTTTATTTCTTTTTTTATTTTACTTTTTTTTTTTATTTTATTTTAAATATTAACATTGCTACATCTGCTGGTTTATCTTATGTTTTATTAATGGATGGTACAGTATATTTAGGGGCAGGTGTTGGTTTACGTGCTCATAATGTATAAATAAAGTAATATAAATAAAACTGCTGCGACTGTTTACAGTGAAAAATCACACCCCAATACATATGCAATAATGGCAATATCATAACCCAATATTTGAATCCAGTTCATGGATCATGGCTAATGCCTGTCACTGACATACATTGCAATCTTTTCCGTGAGCCCATCACAGAATTTTTTACCGTTTTGTGATACCAACACAGAATTTTGAGTTAAGAGTCTGTGGTTATTACACGGAATTCTGTGAGATCAGGTTGGTAAATCAGCATATATTAGAATGGTTTCTGAAGGATCATGTGACACTAAAGACTGGTTTAATGATGCTGTAAATTCAGCTTTGACATTACTGGAATAAATAGCTTTTTTAAATATATTAAAATACAATTTTTGATTGTAATGAACGAAAAATAAATGAATCATTGGTGACCATAAGAAATTTACAATCTTACAGACCACAAGCTTCTGAACTGTAGTGTATTATTATGCATTAAGGGGGGCTGTTGAATGCCAGAATATGATTGGCTGACGTAGGTGTGCAACTAATTATTATTTAATTAGCAAAAGTAGTTCTTGATCGTATCACTTTGCCAAACAGTTTCAGTTAAACAGCTTGATAAAAATATGTTTTTTTGGTCACAACACACACACACTTAATCTCTCTCTCTGTCTAATAACTTGATTATTAACTGCTTCAGTCCACTATCAATTGCTCAACCTCTGTTACTAGGTCTCGCTTCGATATATTTTGATCGATATTAACAGAAGTGTTGGATGAGATGTGTAAGCAGTTAATCCTACTCTCAAAAAATGTAATCTGACGTTTAAATACAACATCTGAATAATATTTGATGTGCAGAAGTGGAGTGGTAAGTGGAGTATAAGCAGAAAAATTGAAAATAATGCACACCCACATCCACTTCGCCTCGTGGCTGCTTCAGGTGTGCATTATTTTCCAATAATTCTCATCAGTTATTCCTTCCTTAATGTATTTATGCAAGTACTAGTATAATAGTAGTAATATATAATATGCTACATGTTAATAACAAGCCAGCTTACAGTAGAAATAACCGAGAGTACCTTTAAACTCCTCAGAACACCCTTGGCTTTGAAACACTGTGATTCATTCAGCACCTTGCTGAGCTCTGACTCTGGAATGTTAAAATGTCATCAGATATAACTGACTTCTAGTTTGTTGAGTGTATGTTACTGTGTGTGTCTAGCCAGCAGTGGCAGTGCAGGGATCTGTGAAATCAATCCATTATGACTTGCAAATTCACTTAGAAGGAAAAATAAGCAGCTATTATTGTTAAATCCCTCTGGACCGAATATGTTAAGAACTCACACAGTCCGTTAAGTTCAGACAACACCAGGAAAACGCTGTTGTAAATACGACACAGACACAGTATTTTTGATTATTAAATACACATACATCAGAAATTCTGTTTGCATGTGGCTCAGAGGGGTCGTGACAGCATGATGCTTCTGATCTGGTGCTTGTATTCATATTGAGACACTCTTACCTGTGAGTCAGATGAATGGTTTTGATCAAACGCCTTAGGGGAAGATCTGAACACAGCTGCTGGGAGGACGTTTTCTGTGCAAACGTCTCAGGGAAGGTAAATGTTGAGTCTTGTGTTTTACACCAGTATTACGTGAGGAGAGACTGTGTGTCATATTTAACCTTTTTGGAGGATATTACAGTTTGCAGATGGTGGCATTTGGAATCATTAAATCCGAAAGTACTCTGTAAAACGACTTTTTTTCTTTGATTTTTTTCATATGCCGCAGGGTAGCTGCTAGAGTTAATTTAGTGTGAATAGATATAATCACAAAAAAAATCACAGCTGGCATTGTTAATACTCATCACACTGACAGATATACGCTCCATGACACACTTAATGTTTTTTAAATAAACATATACTGTTGAACTGTTGATGTAATGTTTACAAGCGTAACATTGCTGTTGAGTTTGACTGAAAGCATGGAGTCTCAATATATCAATTAGCAAGTGTCAGAAAGAGGGTGGAATTTACAGCATCCTAAATAGGTTTCCCGCAATGATGCATTTGCTTTGATTTTTCTAGTCATCCGTTGCATAAAAGAGATTGAAGAGTTAGGTTAATGTATGCAACTACAGTATGCTAAATCTCGCTCTATTCATGTTCCTCCCCCTTCATTAGCAGAGCATTATTTATGGCTTGCGTTACAATATTCAAGAGCTTTACAGCTTGAACACTGCATGCGTGCAGCCATGCAGATACGTCTACAGACATCATTTTCTATTAAATATAATTTACGTTTTTATTTTTATTTATTTTTTTAAATAGTTTTTATACTACTAATAAAATTTAACTGAATACTTATACTAGTGTACATTATGAGCACAGAAAATGTAAAAGAAAAGAAAATGTGACATCTTGTAATTCATGACAATTTGTACAGAATAATAGTAAAATAATAAAAAAAAAAAAACACAGAAAATTTTTATTTCTGTGGGGACACCAAATGTACCCACATTTATAGAATCACCCATTTAGTGATTCAAGTATAGTGTCTAAATATATTAACACCATTTTTTCAAGTGTTTATTTATTCATTTATTTATTTGACACTTTTTTTTTTTTTTTTAGCAAAACCTAATAAAATCCATATTTTTCCCCCTCTATAGCTGGCTCTTGAAGACCCTGTGCACAGCGTCTCTCTTCAGCAGTTTGTCTACGAGAAGCTGAAGGCTCAGCAGATGTTGATGGGGGACCAGGGCTTTCAGGCTCTCATGGAGACGGTGGACACGGAGATCGTGCGCCAGCTGCAAGAGTTCATCCACGGCATGTGAGGAAGAGACGACAGCAGACCGTTAACGCCACTCCTCTGAGGCCAGAGATGCTAACATTTTAATGATAAACCAGAGAAAAGATCTTCCATATTTTTTAAACACACACTTTCATTTGCTTCCTCAAACATATCCTTTTCAAAGTTTGAGACGGGGCAGAGAGGAAATCTACTTAGACTGAAAAAAGAGACACTGTAAGAGAGTATGCTGTGCTGCCAAGATTTTGTAGTGGGAAAAGAGTTTTGAAAGCGCCAATTAAAGGGCCCAAGCAGTGTTAGTCTTCATATAAAAGGTTTTGTATTTATGTAAAATACACTGCATGGCAACATTAAGTTTTTTAGTTTTTTTGTTGGCCTTTCCCAATTACATTTGCTTTTAGATCTGTATATCTACTACTAAGAAGTCATTAACATTTTTGATTGAAAGTATTTTCATATCAGATACACAAAATTAAGAAATGAATGGATGTAAATGTTTACCTTCCCGTAACTATTGCTGCTAATGCTCCAACACTGTACCTCTCCCATGAGGTTCACAGGAGATCAAAAGAACCAAATACATCACAATCAAATGTCTAATTTAACCATAAATTCAGTGCAAATGTCTGAGTGAATATTCTTACTGCCGTAGCAAGCTTTCCTTTTTGGTTTTTTTTTTTTGTTTTTTTTAGTTCATGCAATAATACATGCGGATACATTTCTAGAAATGTTTTTGGTTGAATATGGGATGTTAAATTGCACAGTCATACAGTAGAGCGACTGTCACTGTGAAATTTATTTTGAGTCTGAATAAAAGCCTTATGCTTTAAGCCTTATTTATCCAGCACTGATATTGTATCCCGCACCTGTAGTAACTTGCATATGTTACATCACAGCACATTTGCTCTCTAGTTTTCACGTATGAACCCTATTTTTTCATTGATGCAGCTTCAATAAAGTTCAGTACAGTCTGAAAATCACTTGAATCACTTGAATGGTTGACATTTTCAGAGTGTTTACCATGACCAGAGAAATCGAAATCAAGAGGCGCTCGGACCAGAGCTTTTAAGTGTAGTAATAAAAATAGCTGAAATAATAATAATAACAAAAAAAAATTAGAATTTAATCCACTTGGGTGAATAGTATGAATAGTTTTGGCCTAGCAGCTTCCAATGATCTCACTTTCCTCGCTATATAAATGCCCACACTTTCATGCTGATGTAATAACCAGAAACAGTCCCTGGTGGCAAAATGGGTGAATCACGTCCAATTAAATGTGGCATTTAAGGAATTACTGTTATTACTTGTGTCTCTCACTTTTAGCCTCCATATTGATTAAGTTCTTGGCTACTACTTGACTTTAAAGCAGAAGTCTTAAGTGGTGCGAGTTATTTAAAAAGCCTCACTAACCTTACGGTGATCTGTTTATAAACTGGCTTTCTAAGCAAAATGGTTTCTGAGATTGATTCAAGCAAACCCATTGCTGGTTCATTTTATTGTATGAGAGGTCTGCCATCAAAGTCTTCAACTATTAGTCTCAACTTCACACACCCACGGGCCGCCCGCCGTCTGTTGACTGACAACCTGACTGTGCTGAAAAAATAGCAGAAACTGTGCGATAATCTTTTGCTACAAAATCAGCTCATTTTCTATAGTTTAGTGATGTCTGCACTCATTAATGGACTAGGACTGATACACCAGTATTTTCATCAGAAATATACAAGGAAGAATTAGTTAAATACTTTCATTCTTGTAGGAACAAACTTGTTTTATGAAAAATATTGTATCTAGAATTTCATTGAGAAGATGAAATATTTATGGCCAGTAAAACCCTTGATGCTTGTATTGTTGACTTGTGTCTCGTAAAACCAACATGGCAGCTGAACCTTTTTGTTTAATAAAGCAGAATATTGAAATGAGGTGTACATTCACATAGACACATCTGAAAAATGTATGATTGTTTTGGCTCTTACAGCAGGTAAAACTAATATTATAACTCAAATTAATTTCACACATTTAACATTTGTAACATACGTTTTCATTTCAATTAATGATTACCAATACTTTAATACAGTATACTCAACCAGGGGAATAAAACCCAATTCTAAGGAAGGCAAAAGATGGATTTGAAACAAGACAAAATATGCTTTTATATATATATATATATATATATGAAACATGAGGGAGTGTGTGTGATTTTAAACCTCATTTTAGATTAACAGACCTGAAAAAAAGTTGTAAATTAATGTAATTAATATGCATTTACACATTTTCATGACTTATGATTTTAAGATCCACCTTTTTAAGAACCAGAGGGTGTTTGTTTTTCTTGTTTTGTTTATGGATCATGTTTTTCATTTAATACTTCCCTTCAGGAACTACATTATATACAGTATATTTCCCAAAAGACAGGTATATCTAGGTATACCAGCCACTGCACTCCAAAAGGAGGTTTTTACAGTGATGCTGTCGAATAACCATTTTAGGTTTTCCAAAGAACCTTGCAGTTAACTAATCTTAAAATAAAGAGTACAATTGTAAAAGGTGTAAAGTACAATTTGAGGTAAACTCTGCTGATTGTAAACAAGTTAGGAAAAACTGATGAGGCCTGAGAAGCACATTGGATTGGTTGAGCTTCAGTAAGCTTCTTTTTGGGAGAAAGCTCACTTCATGCTTTCACAAATATGTGAGCTAATTTTTGTTTTACTATATATTCTAACTCTACATGTGAATGCCCTTTGATAGAATTCACTTCACATGTGCAAAGTACTATAGGTTCATTTGAGTTAGGAGAATAGCATGTCTACCTAATAATAAGTACAATTTACCTCAATCGTCCAAATTAAAAAGCTGATTTAAATGCACCTCCTTAATAGATTGAGTTTCCTTCTTGAGCATCAGTATGTTTTCACCTTTTTTAATCGCTGCATATGAATCTCTCAGTGTAAAAAAAAAAAAAAGAATCATCCAGTCACTGCTGGACAGGGTCAAATAGGCAGAACATGAAAAAAGAAAACTGAAGAATGTACATGACCTGGTGGATTTTTTTAAGAGTGTGGAGTTGAACTCAAGTCATATGACTTCAGCGAAGAACTATCACAAAACAAAATCAGACGAGGATTGTGCAAGTAACTACACACAGTATTAAGATTCTTTTAATGAAAGTCATTTCAGTCATTTTCATATTTAGCTTATGTAATGCATGTAAACATCTGACATTTTGCAGATTCTACATTGAGTATGTAAACCTTTGAGTTGAAGTGTGTGTGTATGTGTATATATATATATATATATATACAGGTCCTTTTAAAAAAAATTAGCATATTGTGATAAAGTTCATTATTTTCTGTAATGTACTGGTAAACATTAGACTTCATATATTTTAGATTCATTACACACAGCTGAAGTAGTTTCAAGCCTTTTATTGTTTTAATATTTAATATGATTTTGGCATACATCCGACCAATGAAAGAAAAGTGTTTTAATAAAAAAAGACAACCTTCAAATAATTATGTTCAGTTATGCACTCAATACTTGGTCAGGAATCCTTTTGCAGAAATTACTGCTTCAATGCGGCGGGGCATGGAGGCAATCAGCCTGTGGCACTGCTGAGGTGTTATGGAGGCCCAGGATGCTTCGATAGCGGCCTTAAGCTC
>JAUMHI010000046.1:9853528-9888180 GCA_032359435.1 Enteromius unitaeniatus | reverse complement strand
ACAGTGGACCAACACCAGCAGCTGACATGGCACCCCAGACCATCACTGACTGTGGGTACTTGACACTGGACTTCAGGTATTTTGGCATTTCCTTCTCCCGAGTCTTCCTCCAGACTCTGGCACCTTGATTTCCGAATGACATGCAAAATTTGCTTTCATCCGAAAAAAGTAATTTTTTGTACTCTGTACTGTAGCCCAGATCAGGTGCTTCTGCCGCTGTTTCTGGTTCAAAAGTGGCTTGACCTGGGGAATGCGGCACCTGTATCCCATTTCCTGCACTCGCCTGTACACGGTGGCTCTGGATGTTTCTACTCCAGACTCAGTCCACTGAAAAATAAACTTTAAAAAAACGTAAAAGTTTTTGCAAATAAACTCTTCATATTATTTATAGATTTTTGTGAAAAACATTCAAAATGATGTCAAGCTGTAATATAATGTCAGAATTACACTTTACAACTTTACAACATAGAAATTACAACAAGTGAGAAAAAATACTGGAAACTTTTGAAATTATGGAATTTTATTATTATTGATTAGAATGTATAATTTCATTATCACTTCATTAAAACAAGCAACTTTTTTAAGTCCGGCAGCAGAACCAGAAATATTTTATCAGAAATAGTGGTGCTTGAACTATTGTCTTACACGCTGAGGGAAATGAAAAAATGAAGAAAAAAAAAACTAAATACCGTTATACACTGTTTGCATGTTATTTTATGTAACATAAAAGTTTTACAGATTTTATGCGATTGATGTAACAAAAAACAATTCGGGGCAAGCTACCTCATCACACTGATAAGAAGACACACTGCGTCAATACTACAAAAGATAACGACACAAAATGAGGACAAATTGACTTCAGAATATATAGGAGATGGTTATGATATAATTAAATCCCCCTCTGGGCACACAAGCACTGAACAACAAGCATCTTATATGAGCAGTCATTCCAGTTCCTTTTCATTCAGTCACTTTGTCAGTCAATGACTGACGTCATGGGATCTCGCCTGGGAGACCAATCCGCTCTGATCTTTGAGAAGAAGCCAATCAGGATTGGCTGGTGAGACTGCGCCAGCCACTCCCAGTGCATACGGGTATTTAAGATGGCAGCGCCTCACCATTCAGGTTCTTGCTTCGGATCAATCATGAATAAACAAAGGAAGTTACTTACAGAAGACTCTTGGCCAGCGTGTCCTGCAGAGAAAGCAGAGTCACGATCGCCGTTACACACTGGTGTGCAGCAGTCCTTCCCTTGGCAGTCCCGGCTATCACAAATTTCTAACATGGTCATGAAGGATGTCCTCCGGATTAGCTTTTTGGTGGGTCCTAATGACTCCTTAGCTACATCGGCTAGCAAGGCTGAGGGTTAGAATACAGAATCACCCGCCGGGTAAATCCCCATGGGCTCTGGATTCCTCAAAGCGATGTCCCGTTGAGTTTCCAGTTGACAATGCCAGATCATCCCGTGGCGATCCCAGCATGTCATTCGGTGTTCCTCCAGAGGATGAAATCTCTATGGTTGCATCAGACGAGGGGCTATCAACATTCTCTGCTGAAGAGGAAGCTGAGCAGCTCCCCGTCCGTGACTTTTTTTTCTGGAGGTACATGAGGAGCTCACAAAGTCGTGGAAATCCCTGTATACATCCCGCATGCGAATAAGCTCCTCCATCATCACTACTCTCGATGGTGGAGCTGCCAGGGGGTACGTGGAGATTCCTTAGGCAGAGCGTGTGGTTGTGTTACACTTCCACCTTGCATGCTATGGCTATCCTGCAAGTACACAAAGTCACTGAAAGAACTGCACAAGGCTGGTTCTGACCTTAGGGTGATGAAGGTGACAGCACGGGCCCTCTGACATGTGATGTTGACTATGGTGGTCCAGGAGCACCATCTTAGGCTGAACCTGGCCCAGATGAGTGACTCCAACAAATTTTGCTTTCTCGACGCACAGAGGTTGGCTCATTGGGTGGTCGATGCCATCACCTCAGCGTACCAGGCCGTGCCCCCTAGGGGTGAGAGCCCACTCCACCTGGAGTGTCGCCACCTCCTGGGCATTGGCGCACGGTGCCTCTCTTACAGACATATGCAGAGTTGCGGGTTGGGTGACACCCAACACTTTTGGATGGTTTTGTAACCTCCGCATAGATCCCATGTCCTCCCTTGTATTGGGTAACAACAGGTAAATCCAGAAGGACCGGGACGTTGTTCGCTTGCTGCGAACCATTCCTCCAAGATCTGAGTACTTTCCTTCAGTGTTTCCGGTAGGTTTGTGGCTCGTCCTTGCCCCTCAGTTAAGGCTAGCCTCCTCTGCCCAGGCATTTCTTTTTCCACGGTTTCTTCCCGCTGTGTTTCCCTGATTTGGTCCAGTTCCCATCTCTTGCCGCCCCCCTTTGGGTGCTCCGTTACGTCATTGACATCAAAGTGACTGACTGAAAGGGAATGTCCTGGTTACGTACGGAGATGCTCCTTCCTCCCCCTGCCACGAACCTGAGTCCTGCGCTGTGGGGTCGTAACCAGGACATTCAATGCAGCGCTGTGTTGCTATTTTAAGAGTGACTTCAGTATGAGGCAATCACTTGAGAATAATGACTCGGGAATCAATGTTTGACAGTGGACCTTAGGATTCCAGTTTGTCTATATTATAAGAGTTTACTCAATGGTAAATACTGTTATCAATTAAGTGAAGTGTTCGGCCTGTCACCCTGATCGTTTAAAGGAGCTGTTTAAGTACACTCTGAACTGCCAGAGGCTGATACTAATGCAGGAAGTGCTTATTTATCATGCAGGTTGTGAAGATAGAGTTTGTGTCACTTATGTAAGGTTATTATCTACTCTCTTGTGCACTTTGAATGTAAACAATTGCTAAAACTAAAATTTGAGAAGCAAAAAACTAAAGCAGCATTTTCCTGGAACCAACAAATGGTTTATCAGATCCTTCCACATTCAGTTTTTGACCCATCTCCATCTCACAGCTTGCCCTCACTTCCAGTCATGCTGCTTGTTGCAGCGGCATACTTAATCAATTAAAGGGACGTTTCTGTCTGCAGTGCTAAATAAACAAATATAAATTGTTTGACAAGTTCTGTTAAACATTTAAACTCAGTTTCCATTAAGTTGGACTAATAATCGTCCAGAAGTCAAGAGTGGCTGTGCCAGGCATTGCCAGGATCAGAGTTTCGTGCCAGTTATTTATGTGGAGCAGAAGAACCTGGAAGATTCTTGTTAGACACAGAGCAATCCAATTGTTGTCGTATTGACTGAACAACATCGTTCAAACTGAAAATCACTTTCTGCACAAATGGGGTTTATTTGAAAGTGTTTTAAGGGCAGAAAGTGATGAGTTATCTGTGTTAAAAACAAAACCTTTTGCCCCAAGAACAGGCAGGGATCAACAAAAATATTTTTTTATGCAGATGCCTTCACATTTTTAGATGCATATTTTTTTTAACACACTTTTTTTGAAAGCTGTGAATATTCCTAAACACAATTTTGTAGAAAGAGAAAAAAAAATCAATTCATCAATATAATTTTTAACCCCTTCTTGTCTTCCAGGACTATCACAATTTTTCTTGCCATACAACAACTGTGTAAAGACGACAGATCTTAGTGGAACTGAATGTTGTGTGTCTGTGGGAGTGAAATGTTTTCTTTTGTGTCGCTGCTCTCATTGCTATGCAGATGTTACTCAATTGTATCTCTATCCTTCATTCTGTCTCCACAAATGCAATCTCAAAGAGGATCTCAGCATGCCTCTCTGACATATCAAACTGGCTGCCTACTCATCACCTCAAGCCTAATCTTGACAAGACTGAGCTCCTTTTCCTCCCTCACCAAATCTTTCAATGTCCTATTTGAAGGTCACATAGCAGCTGCCTCCAGGTGTGCAAAAACGTTTGATGTCATACTAGATGACCTTTGAAAATGCAGCCTGCCAAGCTACAATCTACTACAAGAACTTCTGGAAACTCTTTTGAGTAATGGCTCAAACAAATTAGTGAATCGTTGTTTGATTCAGTTCATTCTGGTCTAGTTCCCTGCAAGGTCAATGTGCTTGATATACTTTTCTATTGTGCCTTATAGTTTTGTTTAGCATGGGAAAGAATTTGACAATTTAGCATTTATATTTTTTACATATAATTCGTAATTATAATTCTAAATTATACATTGCAAATATTATCTGTTATTGATTTGTGTGAAAAGGTTAGCTACTTTTAAAAATGTAAAAAGTCACAATATAATTGTAAATATTATTATATTACATTTAGTGCTGTCAAAAATAAATGTTTTATAAAAGAAGCCTTAAAAAATAATTTGTTTACATAATATATGTGTGTGTACTGTGCCTATATATACATTGTACAGGTCCTTTTCAAAAAAATTAGCATATTGTGATAAAGAAAACTTATGCAATTTTGTATAATTCACTTATCGTTCAGGTCCAAAAATCGTCACTGCTGCTGGATTCTTAGTAACAAAACAGATGACTTATTGGACATATTCAGACAAGGCGCTAGAACTTATATAAATCACTTGTAAAACAAAACTTTGTATCAGTTTAGAAACTACTTGATAGGACTTCAGTTCATTCACAGTTAAATGTTTATGGTTTTGAAAAAACAGTAATTTTACGAAGCCAGGTGTTAAAGATGAGCACATTAAATCCTTAAAGCATTTTGTCTGGCAAAGTATGATTACACGGAAGCAGAAACAAAGCTTCCATTGTGACAGGAAGGCCATTATCTTTTATCCATTGGAGTGTCAAATCAATTTTAAGTTTCTAAACTAGAGAAGGAATAAAATGATGTGTTGAGGTGTCAAAACAAAGAAATAGGAAGTCTGTGTACTTGGTTTGCAGACGTGGGTGGCTCGAGTCTTTTGTGCGCTGAAGACGTCGACCTGAAATGTAATTCAGTGTAACACAGCCCTAAGTGAATGAAAACATCCTGCAAAGTTGGAAAAGTTGCTGTTTAATTTTTTTCTCTTTCAAATGAAAATGAATCATTGAATGAATGATTTCTCGAGTGAAACGTTAAACATCAACATAAAACATCAGCATAACGGTCGCCCACTCGTTGGTCTTTTCTGTTGGTCTTTTCTAGGTGAGAGAGGCACTAAGCCAGAGCACGTCAATTAGGTTAACTTGGTGGTTTGGTAAAGACTATAAGAGAACGCATTTAAAAATTCTTCTTTCAAAGAACACTTCAATGTATCACACTGTATATTTTTTTACCTTTAAAAAAAATCTGAAATGAGATTATCGTTTGTTATTAAACTCTTGTAACAAGCGCTATTTCCTAACTTTATTTTGAACCAAAAAGTCATTTGTGTAAATTTTTTTTTTCTTTCTCTTAGCTATCTGTTAAAGTGCGGCATGCAAGTAAGAATACAATCTCCGCAGCAATAAAACCTTTCCGTCTACTGGCTTTATTGAAATTGTGCTGTAGTGTGGATTTTAATTGCAGAGTATCGAAGTTTAAAGAACTTTGTATCATTTTTCTTTCATAGGAACACTTGAAAGTTTTAATAAAAAGACTGGAACTTGGACCGTCATTTTGCTTTTCTGTGCTAACCTTTTAAACTCAACATGCCTAAATAAGGATAAAAGTAGCTATAAATTCTGGACATATCTCGAATTAAAACCCATAACATCATGCTTCCTAGTTTAAGAGTATCACAGAAAATGGAACTGCTTCTGCGGCGAAATGAAAGCGATTTACCATCACTTCGTCTTCAAGGCTATTGCCGTCTCAATTGGCGTCTCAATATTCCTGTCTGTGTCAAAAGAAAAAAATAATAACTGGATAGACTTCCCAGTATTGTAAACAATTAATGGTCCTTTTTAAGTTTGATTATGCCAGGTAAGTCACATGTTGCATTTAGTTTCTTTAACACAGCATGCCTTTTTACTACTTGATTTCAAGGAATAGCTTTAGTACACAGACTTTATATGTGTCTCAGTGACATGTATTTGGGTCCAAATGTTTTACTCATGCAAGTGATGTAATTGATTTTAGGATGAATGCATACCTGAGGGTAAGTTTAAGGTTCATTTGCGTACTTTTTGTGTGCAATAAAATGTGTAGTTTTGGTTGGTTGTTTGCTTGTGGGACACCAAATGCACGGCCTCTTCTGGCAATTATCTCAGCATAATATTTTATTTTACATATTTAATTAAGGTGAATGCACTTTCAATAAACCAATAAAGCCTTTTCCCCCTTGCCCAAACTGTCTTGGTGGTTATTTTTAAGAATGTGGGAGTTGTGTATTAAAGTATAAGTGTGAATATACGGTGTGTACGGAAAGTAAGCAGAGCCCCCCACTAAATTTGAAACTTATATTGCAGTTATTTGCTAAATTAAGTCATTAATGTACACACAGTACCCTATATTGACTGAAAAACAGACAGGTTGGATGGTAAATGTTGGTGGACAGCCATGTTTAGATCTCCAGAGATGCTCAATTGTGTTTAAGTCAGGGCTCCGGCTGGTCCATTCAAGCCATTTTAGCAAATGGCTGCAAAATAAAGATTGAAACATTTACAGGGGTCTGAATACTTTCTGTATGTGCATTGTGTAATGTATTTAACTCAAATGTGTGTATATATTTACGACATGTTTGTGACTCTAAAAATATGTTTTAGAATCAATTTATATTGCAAAATCTTTATAGTAAAGAGGTAAACTGCCAAATATGATAGTAAATGTAATTGATACAGTGACTTAACATTTGAAACAATTAGGCTATTTTAATAACTACTGGATTTACATAAAAAAAGTCCTGTTTTTCCTTACTGAAAAATTACAAAATTTAAGAAGTTACCTTTTTTTCGTTGTGTGGGGACAAACAGAAAAGCAATTAATTAAACTGTACAACAAAAGTTACAGTTAAAGGGCATCAGAGACATAAGTTAAATTAATTTAACAGAAATATGATTCTTAGAAAAATTGTAACTTTTAAGGGTTGTTAGAAAGGGAGCTAAATTATGTTTTGAGTTGGGCCTACTCCATTGAGCCTGATAAATGTCTCCTTTTTTTCCTTTTGTTTTAATAAAAAGGCTAAAAGATTAAAGCTAAATAAACGTTTCGTTATCTACGTTGTACTGTTACTAGTATAATCAAAGAATTTAGAAATACAATCCCAGAAAGGGACTTTTGTGCGATTCATTACAGTCCTTTTTGAGTAAATAATTATAGTATTTAGTTACATTTGTGCCTCGATAATAATGAGTGGGAGTTCATATTTATCTTATTTGAAACAGGCTAATAATTCAGACACTAGAGACTAGTAAAAGCGTGTTTTTGGACAGGAAGTGCTGTCGGACAGGGGAACAGAATCGACTGCTACACGGCCGACTCCATTTTAGGCTTCATTCATCTTCGCAGCCAGTGATATTACGTGCTCTTATTACGGTAAGGCGATGCGATCCGTGCATAACTCTTTTTATTACTTTACACGAGTTCCAGTGTTCAGATTTTACATGAAGGTAATGCAGTCTGGCCTTGTACTGTAATATAATAACACGTTGCTTAATAAGGCGACGTTTACCTCGGGTAACTTTATATAGTAATGCTAACTTAGCTTAGCGTTAACTTTCACAGTTGAAACCATTGGCATACAGCTCTGAAAACCACCGACGCTTACCGGTCGTGCTTAATCGTGTTTCGGGATATCAAAAACACACACTTGAATGATGACAAATAAAACGTAAGAAATGAATACGTAGGGTGTTATGGTCAAGCGGATACGTGGCCTTGCAACGCGAAATAATTCAGCTGCGCCATAAAGTCCAAGAACTGAACCTGGTCGTCTGCTCAATGCACTTTCAACCGATCAGTGAGTGTCACACACAGCATATTTAATGCTGAGTTGTGCCTAAATCGTTCTGGCCCGAAGCCACAAAATCGAAACCAAAACCTCTGATAGGATTAAGGCGTCTATGGTTTTGTAAGCCAACACAGCAGTAATGTAGGGAATCATCTGTTGATATAACGTGCATTTCGCAACTATGCTCCCTCTGTCCAGGAAAAAACGAGAATAAAGATGGTTAAGATCTTTGTTGGCAACCTATCCTCAAGCACGACCGCGGAAGATCTGCGCAATCTTTTTTCTGAGTATGGCAAAGTAAAAGAGTGCGACGTCCTGAAAAATTATGGCTTTGTACACATGGAAGGTAAGCAGGAGGCCGAGGAGGCTATCCGCAAACTCCACCATCACGAGCTGAATGGTCAAGCCATAAATGTGGAGATGAGTAAGGGGAAGCCCAGGGGCTCCACCAAACTGCATGTGAGCAACATATGCAGTGGCTGCACCAATCAGGAACTCCGGGCCAAGTTTGAGGAGTATGGCCCTGTGGTTGAGTGTGACATAGTGAAGGACTATGCCTTTGTTCACATGGAGCGAATGGAGGATGCCATGGAGGCCATCAGTGGGCTGGAGAACACGAACTTCCAAGGTGAACATTAACCTCGAAACGACGAAATCCATGGTTACCAAGGGTTGCATTATACTCCTTAGATTTTTTTTTTTTTTTTTTGTAGAATTGAAGAAATGTCCTTTTTTAGTTCTTTGTAATTGCTGAAGGGAACTAATTATACATAATTGTCAGTAGACAGATTTTATGGGACAGTTAATCCAAAAATCTCATGTTCACAGTCATGTTTTTCCAAACTTACAAGATTTTAGTTTGTCTTGAAAACCTGAGTTAAATTTTACGTTTACATTTAGCAGACGCTTATCCAAAGAAACTTACAAGTGATGACATTTTTGCCATTTTTAATATTATTTTCTTAAACAATTGTATTCAAGCTGCAGTCCGTAACTTTTCTTGTTTAAAATCTATTACGTTTGAATAATAAGCGAGTCCACCATGAATCCAAAATTCACCAAACCATGTTTTTTGGCTTGTCTTGAATCACTATGGTATACCTATAATAAGTGTTTATATTCTGACTGGTTCGGGTAGGTACCGCTGCGGAATAGCCCAGTACCTGCATGATTTAGAGCACCAAAAGTTACGGACGGCAGCTTTAAATTTTAAGAAAACTTAAAGAGATTTCTGTCACCTCATTGAAAGTTCAAGTAAGCAAAACATTGTTGATTCAAAAGGTTGCTAAAACATTAAGCACACATACATAGAAAATCTCTGAGGTTTCTTTAAACAAATATCCTTATTTGCATTTCGAAGATGAACAAAAGTTTTATGGGTTTGGAACAACATGACAGCGAGTAAACCTGGGCAACCTAACCCTTTAAGTGCTCTGTGGCTATCGTGATGCATTAATTCTCTTTTAAAATGACGGTTTACGTGAGCGGAAGAAAGTTTTACATTGTCTTGCGTGTGTTCTCTTCCTCCCACAAGGCAAGCTGATCAAAGTGCAACTGTCCACAAGTCGCCTCCGTACAGCGCCCGGCATGGGAGACCAAACTGGCTGTTACATCTGTGGAGAACAGGGCCATTGGTCCAAAGATTGCGGACGTGGGCAAAATGGTAGCTATGGCGGAGGCATGGGGGGATTCCCTGGCAGTAGAGGCCCCCCAAGGAGCGCCCCGAGTTACAGCATGGGTGGCCCTGGAGGTCTTCCTAGTAGAGGTTACCCAGCAGGGCCGCTCCCCCCTCCCCCGCCCATGAGCCGGCGTCCCAGCTACGGCGAGTACGGCGCGGATGCTCGAGAGCGGTACCCGAGTGCCTATCCCGAGAGGTCGTCCACATATGAGCGAGAACGCTACGGAAGCATTGACTATTATGAGAAGTATCGGGCTCGTCCGTCTGGTTCTAGCTTCTTCGAGAATAGCAGGCCTCTCTCTATTCCTCCTCCTCCCCCCCCTCCCTCTTCTTCCTCTCTCTCAAGGATGCGGTTGGCTCCTCCCAGCCTCGATTCCTATGAGCGACGCCCTCTGGCGCCTCCGCCTCCCACAGCATCGGCGTACTTCTCGCGGGACCGTAGCCCAATCAGACGTGTGGGCGCCGGTCTGGAAGGCTACTCGTACGAGCGCTCGCGGCTTTCCCCGGTCTCAAGGAGCTCATCGACTTACACCGTGCCGCGGGCCAGAGAGAACTACACCGAGCGGGTTCGATACGCATACTAAGCCCACGCACATGCTAAGGTGAGCGATAGCGGGTCGTTGACTTGATGGCTCAGATGAGATGTCAGCGTGATCTGTTCTGAAGCGTAAGCCGTTTCGAGTACTGTAGTAAGCGGAGCCGCTTTGCTCGGGTTAAAAAGTACAGAAGTCTGAAGGTAATGCCTGAATGTTTCATCTAACAGAATTTTTCTTTTCTTTTTCTTTAGGTGTCGTCAAGTGAAGAGACTTCCCCTTCACTTAATGACTTTTCCTGAATCAATCAGATGCTCCATCGGATTTCTAAGACGCAGGATTGGATAGGCACATTGATCACAATGCTTATTAGATCCGCGTGTTAATGTTTTACCCATAATGCAAACTGCTGTGTAATTTTCCTTTCCAGTGGAGACATCCGTATATGATTGCAAGAAGTGGTTGTGATTTTGGTTTTTGCTTTGATTTTCGCTTACATCCAGAGGTAAGGTGGGCTGTCAGCGTCATGTCAGCGTAATTTTAACTATTAAAAGCAACTATACAGACTCTGTTAGATTTGCAATTGTACTTTTGTGTTTAACCCCCCCAAGTTGTGATCCATTATTACTTTTGTTTTTTGTTTTTTTTTGCATAAGTACTTTTGTTTTTAATGCTCCAAGAGATCTGGAGCTGTCGGGTTGGCTTGCCACTTAATTTCTTTGATTTCAGTTTTTGAGGACAATCTGGTCATGTTTTTTCTGGCGATAATAATGCCAGTGTTTTGTTTTTAGGGGGAGTGGCAATCTGTAATTAATCCTGTGGCTGCAAAAAGCTTTATGAGAAAATAAACTCCAATTCAACATTCCAACATTCTTTTTATTATTTGCTAAAGGGGATTGGTATACACACACTGTTCAGATTTGAGTACTTGCTTGTTGAGTTGTGGTGTATCTAATTGGTACGTTCAACAGGATTTGTTTCTCTTACCAATGTCTGAGTTTTTGTGATTTGTGAGCTCGGCCATAAAATTTGAGCTTGTTTTGCTTGTTTATCCCCTCTAACTAATGTGTTAGTCTTCACAAATATGATTTGAAATGCAACCTAAATAGTTGGGCAGCTTTCAGTGGGATGCAAACTAGTTTTCTGTTCTGTACACACCAATGACTGTTCATGGCAGGAGATCTTTAAATTGTAAGAAGATTCACCTGGATGGAAAGGTGGACTGTACGTGTGAGTGAATTGGAAATTTGCATTAGATGTGCTGACCAACTCTCACTCAGGGCTTTATTCACCTTTTGACTGCTAGCGTTTACTGGCGATTCTTCTTTATGGGTGCCTTGGGAAGCTCTGTGAAAATGTTTATAAATTTGATTTTCTGTAGTTTGTATATTTCCTACAGAAGTCAGGAGTGTGTTTTATGAATTATCTTTTGTAATAAACCAGTATTTTGGTGACAAAATACCTGTCTGTCTTTCATTGTAGAAGTGTCTTTATGCATGATTATCGTTGCTTTTGAGTTCTTGGTACATTAATGCTTTATAACGTAACTGATCATTACACGGCCACGTGGTGATTTGAAATCTCCAGAGCTCCAGTTGCAAGCTATTACAGCATGCTTAGAGAGTGGAGAAAAGAAAAGGGGATGGGCTGTTTTAACACCATGCAGCGCTATTCTCCAGCCAGCCTCACTTTATGCGACGCAAGAGTGACGCCATTTCATCTCGCACCGGCTCCTGCAAGCATCGCGAAAAGGTATGAAAAACATCTCTTGCGCTAGATCCAAATAGCCCCGTGTTCTCTTGACTGAACGGCTAATCTTTAATCTTACATTTCCTGTATTTCGTCGTGATGTTTCACTCGTTCGCCACAGTGTTTCTGTCCGTATTCCCGGTTAGCTAACTTAGCTGTTGCAAGGCTAGATGGATTGTAAGCTAACTCGATTAGTATATGCAGTATAAATGCATTCGATTCTTTAGTCATTAATACGAATGTTTTCTTCTGTCGATATTTTAAATGTAGAAATTGTGCTGGCACACGACTCGTGAATCAGATTATTGCAAATGTAGCTTTTTTTTTTTTTGCCCATTACTCCATTGTCCTCTGCTGGTGATGGAAGCCCGCCTTGTTTCGGGAGTCGATTCTTTCGAACAATTCAGTTTCGCTTACATTCCGATGTGGCATGATTCTTCATGGTCTAAAATATTTAGATAAAGTTTGTTTTGTGTGCCTGATATTCAATCCCAAAGTCCCAAAATGTATGCTATCAGAACAGATATTTCCAATGGATGGATGGGACGGAGGCATTCAGTTCAGAAACCTCTTTTTTTCACCCTAAGAATCGGACATGTTCAAAAGATTGGATCTGTTCGACGAGTCACCTAAGTGTTGATTCGATAGACTCTTGGACTATTTTAAATGTCCATTTTGCGGATTAATTTAAAAGTTCCATGAAAAATAACACTTGTTTGATTTTTTTATGGGACTGTTTTGTGATAACACACGTTTATAAAGTTTTTCATCATGTGTTTTACTGTTTAATATAAGAAGGATGACATTTTGCGCATGTATCATTTAAATCTTTGGTCCTTCTGACCTCATATAATTATTTGTAGCTTACCTGCCTTCATAGACACATGCTGCATTGTCGTAATATTATTTATTTTCCCCCCCTCACAACAGGGCCTTAAAGTTGACTTCACATTACTAAAATGGTAAAAATCTTTGTTGGGAACCTTTCGCCGAACACTACGGCTGAGGAGATCCGCTCCCTCTTTTCTCAGTATGGCAAAATATCTGAGTGTGACATTGTGAAAAACTTTGGCTTTGTGCACATGGATGACAAAGCAGAGGCAGATGAAGCCATTCGAAATCTTCACCATTATGTGCTGAACGGTTTGGCAATGAATGTAGAGATGAGCAAAGGGAAGCCCAAGACCTCCACAAAACTTCATGTCGGAAATATCAGCAGTAGTTGCACCAACCAAGAACTCCGGGCCAAGTTTGAGGAGTATGGACCCGTGGTTGAGTGTGACATAGTGAAAGACTATGCGTTTGTTCACATGGAGCGAGTGGAAGATGCAATGGAGGCCATCAGTGGCTTGGACAACACAGCCTTTCAAGGTGAACCAGTATGGTCCTTTTAGCTCAAAATGTTATCTTTTAATGTTTGTTCCAAAAGTGAGCCTTATTGCAAGTTGGTAAGTAGAAAAATTGGTAAGTGATAAGTGGAGGACAACTGCAATTCTGTTTCTACTGTTAGTTTATTATATGGAGGTCAATAGAAATTATTTTCATCCTAAAAGCAAGGAAAAATCATGCCGGTTCTTTTCTGAAAGTGAGACATTTAACGAGCAGAAATTTGTTTAATGTTCCACTTCAAGTCAACATGACTCCTCAAACAATATTTTATGCAATATGTAAGCACCATATTAGTTAGACTATTGATCTTTTTTGTGAATGTATAAGGCATAAGGTGCTGCGCTTTTGTGCGTTAAAAGTAATTTCTTGGAAAAAGTAAAGTACAGCGATTTTATTTGTTAATAAATGCAACAAATAAATATGCTGTACAATACACAAACACTGTTTTATAATAGCGTAGTAATTATTTGAAGTCTATTGGCCATTTTTTCAGATCATCTGTATTAATAGAATGGCTTAATTATTTTTTTTTTATTCAAACCACATACTTATTATATTCATCTTTCTTTTTAACTTAACATTATAAAGTAATGATCCCAAATGCACTCATAGCGTACAAAAATTATTTTTTATCTGTGTTTAAAGAAATTTAGTAATGCATAACAACAACTTTTATCAGTTAACAGCCATTACATTATTATTTTTTTTATCCTTCTTTGCTCTGAAATGCATCAGATTACAAAAGCAAGTGGGTTGCAAACTGTGTTTAACATTGACATTCAATTACAATTGTACCAAATAGTGTCGATTTTCATTTGTAAAATTCTCTCCGTGTTTTTGTCGTTTACTTTGTTGAAACGTAGCGTGAAGTCTAGGCCTGCATTGAACTTTTTTGATCCGTGTGCATGCTAGAAACCAAAATAGAAATATCATGGCAAATTCTTTCTTTTCCTTAAGGCAAACTGATGAGCGTGAAGCTTTCGACTAGCCGCCTGCGTACCGCGCCGGGAATGGGAGAGAGAACGGGTTGTTATCGGTGCGGGCAGGAAGGCCACTGGTCCAAAGAATGCCCAATGGACCAGAACGGCTCCTACAGAGAGGGCCCAGGCTCGGCAGGATATGGGCCTCTCAGGTTCGGTGCGGGTGGCGAACGTGGTGGCCGGGGGTTTCATCGCGGCTACAGTGGCGAGCCGGCCTTCAGTGGCAACTTTTCACATGGCTTCTCCAGGGGAGCAGGGTACGGTGTCCCAGGGTATGGAAGGGGCGCGGGTTTTGAGAGCGCAGTGAGTTACGGTATGCCCGCGGGATACGGAATCGGCACGGATAATAGCATGGCCCCCGCGTACGGCAGTGAGGCTGCGTATGGGAGCAGTGGCGTGGCCTATGGTGGTGCGATGCCTGCGTACCCAATGCGGCGACCGCCCTATGAGGAAAGAGATCCGTACGGGGTGGTGGACTTCTACGAGAAATATCGGGCACGTCCGTACGGAGCAAGTTATTTCGAAGATAGACGCGCGGTTCCACCTCCTGTCCCTCCTCCCCCATCCTCCTCGGCGGTCGTGAGAGAGCGCCTTTCCTCCTCTAACCATGACCCATATGAGCGCCATCCCCTTCCCCCTCCTCCGGCTCCCACCTCTTCCTACTACGTCCGCGAGCGGAGCCCGATCCGGCGAGCTCCCCTAGAGGCCGAGGGATACGCGTACGAACGGTCGCGCCTCTCTCCTGTCTCTTCGCTTCCCAGGAACTCTGCGTATGACGTACCGCGGGATCCATATGCCGCTACGCGCTATGCTTACTAGCCTAATACCTGTGTCCACTCAGGTGAGATCTTTTTAGGATTACAAAAGGTTAGAGCTAAGTTTGCTCAAACGGAAAGCAGGGCGATTATTGTTAAAGGGATATTGGTTCCTCTACAATAACTGAAAATTCTGGCATCATTTGCTCAACTTCTTTTGTGATTCATAGAGAAAAAGGTCATACAGGTTTGGAACAACATGAAGGTTAGTAAATGATGACAGACTTTTCATTTTTGGTTGAACTATGCCTTTAAAGTCTTTCACACAACAGTGAAGTATTGCTTACAATGTTTGATTCCCTGTCATTGATGAGCTTGTTTAACATATATTTATTATAATTTTATGAGGTATGTTTTGGTTACACATCCAATATATTCATAAAAACAAATACTGACATTATTATTTTTAGCCAGAGTTTGTCAAATTTTAAAACCACTTGGTTACTTCCTATTACCTAAAAAAACTTATCATAATTCATGTTGTCGGTTTCGGACACATAATAGATAACTGAATGTCTGACATGATTTTATGATAATTTTTTCTTTTTGCAGGTGTCTCTTGGTTGCTCATGGATCATTTTAGAGGTCGTGATGCATCCTGTTTTGCCTGGGACAAGGACAGTACAGACGGCCCACTTCCTAGCACTAAACTTCTTTTGTCGTCTTAAACTTGATGTAGCTGGGTTTTTTTTATTTTATTTGATTGTCAATACAAATGTGTACATATTTTCTTCTCATTAATAAAAGCTCAAACAAATCTTTTCTTTTTCTGTGTAAATCATAGCAATTGTATTTGTACGCAGTTACTCTGGATAATTGAATGGAAAATTCAATATATAGCAATAATAGCTGTTCAGCACACATGCACAATATTTCACTTGTTTTTCATAACCTTTTTCTAAACATCTGCTGACCCCGTTTCCTGCGATTCCGCACTATCAGCACTCCTGCTGTAAATGCCAACTATACCCTTATTTCCTCCTACTCCTCTTCAACATCTTTTCCAGTTTTATACAAAGCTAAATCAGCATAGGGCATTTATCTTTGTGTATGCAATATTTTATAATATAATTATGATCATGAAAATAATTTATAAAAAGAACAATTTCTTGCACACAGACACAAACTATTACATATAACTTACAATGAGACCGTGACCATCTGCTTTAAATTGTTTCTTGTTCCATTAAGAAAAAGAGGTTTACTAATAAAATGCCCAAGAAAACCAGTTATGATGCACAGGCTACAAATGCTTAAGTTTACAAAGATAAGTTTGCAAGTTAAATATTTTAACAAAATTGTTAGGTTCTCAAATTTATGATTCTACTTTTAAATATAAAAGATATTGACATATTTACATGCAGTTTGTTGATTTGAATATCAAGAGTCATAAGATGATTACATGTTATTACGTTTATAAAAAGTACTTTAAGTTTTAAGCTGCAGAGCATTTTAAAATGACACTGTTTAGATACAAATGTGTGTATTTAACATTTACGCGTATATGTATATATTTCACTTGTATCTCACAACAGTTATAGGACATTTTTTAGGGTAGTAATTTTTAAGGGTATACAGAAAAAACCTAAAACAAGTGAATTTGCATTGAAGAAAATAAATAATTATATATGCCGGGGATAAAAATGAAATGAAAAAATGTAAAATATTTAATAAAATCCAATTAAGTGACGGTGCTTCATAAGCCTTTTAGCTTTCCAGTTTATAATATTGTGCAAAGTAGTACCATATTGTTTCATTTCTTTTATAAAATGATCACAGTCTGTCTTAGATATTTTCCGAGATAATAATTAGTTGTGTAAGAAAATTAATTGTACAGTATGGTACTTGTGTGTGTGGTTGGTTGCAGTGCTGATGAAACGCATCTATAAGAACCAACCTACCCTGCTAAGAGGTTGGGCCACTTTTTGAGTGAGCACTAGAACGACCAATGAAAGGCCATTAAAATGCTCCGTCGGCAATACGACAGACCCTAAATGATCCAATGACTGTAAGCCACTCCTGGATTGACAAAATCTTCGACCAATCGGATAGTTGTAAATTGACGTCAAATCTCCTTTGTCGATCTCGGCGGACGCCATCTTAGTCAGCGGGTGACAGAAGAAGGTTGCATGTTAGTACGTTGTAGTTATTTAGGAAGGAAAAACACCATTTTTGTGCATATACTAAACCACGGAGAAGCCCTGACGCCCAGAAATGGCAACGGGAGCCAATGCAACCCCGCTGGGGAAGCTGCACCCAAGCATCGGCGCTAAACGAGGATTTGAGTCCGGCCCCGGCGCGGGGTTAATGGCACCGCCTGGGCCTGCGGTGTCTTTCCCGCTGCCGAACTTACAGCAACCGCAATTACCAAACCCAGGTTTTCCTCAGTTCCCCGGAGTCGTGAGTCCTGCGCTCTCAAACCCAGTCGGAGTAGGACTGCCTTCTCAGGCGGGCAGTGGAGGTAAACAACGCGGACGGGCCTGAGACTCGGGACAAACGGCCTGCTCCTTTATAGTTCGGGCTGCATTTATCGCGCTCACTTCGACCTATTGTTTTGCTTGATCAAAAACTTAACATGTAATATTTACATGCGTTCGAAAAACAGATTTAGAGATTCATATAGTCGTCATACGTAAAGTTACATTAAAATTGGGCACAAAATATGCAGTTGCTGTTACTTGTATGGTGTAAGTTCTGATAGTTTGCAGTATAATCAGTTTTTCTAACAGACTGCTTGCATAAAATGCATGTACATGGCAGTTGTCACTTTGTGTTTATTTATTTTTCTTTATTGGACATAAAACAGATGAATAATCAAGTAATTCTAAATTGTTTCAGTCCCGGAATAGTTCATCGTAAAATATTGCTAATAATATAAAAGTTAAGTTTTGCTTGATACTGCTTGAATAGGAAATGGCAGTACATTTTGTAATTTTATTTTTTAAATTATAATTATTTTTTAAAGTATGATGTGCTTTTGAAGACTTCATAGGGTAAACACAAAGAGCAAGAGTGATATACTTTGCATGTAATCACATCTCCCTTATACCATTCCCTGTTAGATTTTGGACAGAAGAAGCGGAAACGGAGTCGCTGGAGCAGCGAGACCCCTGATCAGAAAACTGTTATACCAGGCATGCCCACCGTGATCCCTCCCGGTCTGACTCGGGACCAGGAACGAGCTTATATAGGTGAATATCTGAATTTACTCGTCTTATAATGTGTGGCCAAGTCATATAGTTTAAGTTGCATTATGTTTGTGTATGAGGGGTATCCTTTCTACACCCAGACAGCTCACTTTTTTGTCCCAAAACCAGTTTATTATTTCCTCACAGTTTGCACATCACATGCAGGATGTAATTGCTGAATTTCATTAGTCTGACTTCTTTGGTGATGATATTTAGGTCAGTTAATGGGACAACTGGTTCTTGCTAACCATCAATTTGAAAGTCTCAAAGCAAATGGCCATCTCTGTATGACTCCATATAGGGATGTTTTTTTTCTCAGAGAAGTCAATCAACCGAAATTCAGCACTTTGCCCCCGTGTTCACTAGAACGTACTAACTCCATCGATGTGCAAAGTGAGGACGTTTTCTTTGTTTAGGAAGCACTGAGGTATTAGTAGCACTGTTTGCATACCATCTGATGTCCATTAGCAAGAACCCACAGTGTTTTTCTGATGTTGCTGCTTGCTGTGACCTGTCTCCAGCTGCAGGAGTCCATCACTGCTTATGTTTACTATGCAAAATGTCTTCAGTCTAGTTTGCCTGCAAAGCAATGCAGGTCCAACATTGAATCGCGAAAGTCATCTCCATCCCCAGTGTCTGAAAGCAGTGTGTATTAAATTGCTTTCTCATTGCTGTCAGGCACTTGTTTTGCAATGGCATGTGGTGTAGTGTTTGTTCAACTATAATGTGATCTAGACCTACATCTCCTTAACTAGTCCTTTTATTGACACCTCATGTCTCTTACCTATCATCAACCTGCACCATTCAACTTGTGACCTGTGGGGTCCGATTCTCTTAAGCATGTCATAGAAAATGCATGTGAAAACCCATTAAATGCTTCCATGAGTGATGCAAACACTTTATTTAATTACAGGTCAGTTTTTGGTGTGGCTTGAGGCCTAATTAAATCGAGTCTTTTGCATGAAAAGCAAAACACAATCCACTAAAGGCTGATCTGTTTTTGTCTGATTATTTCTATAATTGCATCTCAGTTGTTCTAAATGATTAGTATTGGTAAAGTCTGGTAAGTGGCTGTCATGACTTGATGAGTGTTGAATAATACTGATGAGGTTGGTTAGTGTTGCTAAAAGTTGCTGGTTTTGTCCTCTAAATAACTTCATTTCAAATCTCATTGAGGATGCAGTTGCTCAAACCACTTATGCCAATATGATTTTTATTTTCTTTAAACCCATTTTTGTTTGTTTCTCCTGTCAGGCATTCATGTTTTGCCACCTTTTTAGACTATGACTGAACTATGTGAAGTAGTATTTTTAAACGTATGCTTGAAATTTGAGAGTTAGTAGTTTCTCGTCTTGAAGTTGGTGGCATAAAATCGAAAGCCTGTTGCAATTAACCTTTTTCTGAAATAGTTGTTTACTGAAATTCCTCCAGCTTTTTGGATCTTAAATTGGCCAAACCTTCAAATTGTCTTATAAAGAATGCTTTCAAGCTCCAGAAATCTGGGTGGGATTTCGATATTTCAGAAAATTTGGATCGGAAGTCTTCAGTTGACCTTGATTCTTAGTGAACTGAGAATTACCATGCTAATTGTGTTCTATTCATTGTTTAACTTTAGTCACATTGAGTTTTACAGTGTATTGTCTGCTTTTGTGGGTTTTTTTTGTTGTTAACCACAATTCTCTCCATCCTTGTTTTTTTTTCTTCCTAACCTGATTTCTTCCAGTCCAACTGCAGATCGAAGACCTGACACGTAAACTGCGTACAGGAGACCTGGGAATCCCTGTTAACCCTGAGGACAGGTCGGAATAACGATTTAAACCCACCAACAGTAACATTTCCTTTACCTTTTTAATGCGCCATTTATGTGAGGCCAGTTCGTAAGTGTACTAATGTGTAAGTAGGGGTAAGTGATTGTTAAATGAAGAAAGTCTAAATGCCTTGCTCTGAAATGACCTCATATCTTTGCCTTTCTTTAGTTAGAGAAAAAACAATGCCTTGATTATGAAATTGGAAAGTTTTTGAAATGCTTAGTTGAATTTTAGAGAAGTGTTTGAATCAGTTTTGTACAGAGAGGCAAAGATATGACTGAAGGCTATTATTATAGGATATTGTGATATCAAAGATTAGACTTTTTTTGTAATTGAGTTAGTGCTACCAGGTAACTAGTCAATGACATACTCTGAAATTAGCTGTTTTGCAGACCGTATCATATGACAGTGAAGTTTAACTGTTGACAATGCAAACAATGGAAATCTTGATCGTCTTAAGTATATTTCATTTTATTCTGTGCTGTTCTTGTTTTTTTTTTTTGTTTTTTTTTTGCATGCATGTTTATTTTCTATGGGGAAAAAATTGTATTATGAAGGCTGGTGTAGAATTTTTATTCTAGTGTAGTTCTTAGTAGTCTAAGGTAGCAGTTTCGGATTAGCCACTATTTAAGCCATTTAAATGCATTTTGAATTTTATTAGATTATAGATTGCATTATACATTTCTAACCTCCAAAATGCAGTGTTGTCAAAAACAATCGAACCCTTAATCCTAAAATCTGAATGGTTGGTTAATTGGATGGTCATTAATGGTTTTCCATAATGGGGCTACCACCATTTTGTTCAGGAACTTCCACAGAATTCCAGATTTCCGCACTGGAAGACCGCTCGGAGGAGTCTCCTCTGACATTTTCTTTCTGGAATAACCATAACCTTAACACTGATCACTTTGGCCGCTCATAGACTTCATAAGCATCCAACATAGCAGGAAATGTCATGTTTCTGACGTGAGAGTGTTTTCCTAGTAGCCACACCCCTTGCTCTCTGAACAGCCTTAGGTTCTCCGGCAGAATCTTAATCTGACGTTTTTACACCGCCAACTCTAAAAAGGTTCTTCTCAAAGGTCTATCCACTCCAGGATTTAGGAATGATCGCTCATCAACTTCCAGCTCGCAAATCAAAGCTGGGGGGTGCTTCAGGTTGTCAGCGCTGGAGATATCAGTCCAAAAGAAAACCAGCAGAAAACTCTTCCCTCTTTTTTTCCCCCCACTCTTCTCCTCTTCGGGTTGCCTCTCATGAACTTGTCACGCTTGTGTGGCTGTTTTGTTTGAGAGCTGTTGAAGGTTAATATTTAATCCAAATTTATTTCTCTAACCCAAATTCCCCCTCTCGTAACTTTTTTCAAGTACAGAGCCTCATTGTGCAGGTTAACAGGTTTTCAGCACCATCCAAGGGGAAGGTAACAGTTGGAGTGCTCTCTGAGAACTTGTAAAGGTTTAGATCAGAATTGAAGAACAGACGCTTTTCAAGTGTGTTGGTTGCCCCGTTTGTCTCAGATATTTGTCCTGTTTTTCCATCTCGCATAATATAGAGACTATAAAAACCTATTTTATTAATGTTTCAAAACTCTCTGGTGCCAAGTTTTGAAGTCATTTTTAGAAGCTGTTGATGTTTTTATTCTGAGCTTCTAGCTTTTTGATCTGTAGAGTGTTTTCTGCCCCCTCATCATTTAGTATAATACGTTTTCATAGAGCGCTTACCCCTCCACCCCCCCTTTTCTGATCTTTCCCATTAATACATGAGCACTCTGGGGCATCCCATGCACTTTTTAAATAACCACAGAACAAGGAAAACAATGCTAGTCAAGAGTAGGCGAGCAGTTGAATGTTAAACTGTTGAGGGTATTAGTACTGCTGTAAAATTTTGACTTTGTGCTGCATCTTCCTGTTGTTCATTCTTTTTCACAGATCTCCATCTCCTGAGCCCATCTACAACAGTGAGGGGAAAAGACTTAATACGCGTGAATATCGGACACGTAAGAAACTGGAGGAAGAGAGGCATTCTCTCATTACAGAAATGGTGGGACTGAACCCTGAATTTAAACCCCCAGCTGACTACAAGTATGTCTTCTGCAAATGAACTCTCTTTGCGTTTACCTTCTCTCTGGTTGTGATATCAGATATTTACTTGTCAAATGTTTTTGTTTCTCAGACCACCAGCTACTCGTGTCAGTGACAAGGTAATGATTCCTCAGGATGAGTATCCAGAAATTAACTTTGTTGGACTTTTGATTGGGCCACGGTGAGTTGCATGATTGAGCTTTCTGTTTATTTTTTGACCAAATTGAGTCTCCACTTTAAAAGTAACTTCTCTTGGGTCTATTGTATTTCTTTTTTTCCCCCAGTGGAAACACTCTGAAAAACATTGAGAAAGAGTGCTGTGCTAAGATCATGATCCGTGGTAAAGGCTCAGTAAAGGAGGGGAAGGTGGGTCGAAAAGATGGACAAATGCTTCCAGGAGAAGATGAACCTCTTCATGCACTGGTCACTGCTAACACTATGGAGAATGTAAAGAAAGCTGTAGAGCAGGTCAGTCCATTTCAGACATACTTGAAAGTCAAAATAGGATTTCAGAATTGATGCTTGCATCCAGAAATTAATATCTGTCAGACTCAAGAAACCTTCTATTGCCTGTTAAGTGCTTTCTTTTGTCCACAGATTCGTAATATACTCAAGCAGGGCATTGAGACCCCTGAAGACCAGAACGACCTGAGAAAGATGCAGCTGAGGGAGCTGGCACGACTCAATGGCACTCTGAGAGAAGATGATAACAGGTGAGAGATCAGGTGCATATTTCTTGAGCAACAGGCAAGTTGAAGTTGTAGATGTTTGATACTCATCAGTGTGCACTTCCTTCTCAGAATCTTACGCCCATGGCAGAGCACTGAGCCTCGCAGCATCACAAACACCACTGTCTGTACAAAATGTGGTGGAGCAGGTCACATCTCATCAGACTGCAAGTTTACCAGGTAACCCTAGCTATCAGTGATTTTTTTTTTTCTCCTACCAAGTAGTTTACCACCTTCTGGTTATTGTCTAATAAAGTTCAGACAGCACAGAAAGTTTAATTGTGTTTCTCTGCTCTTCAGTTCCTTTGCACAACGACCTGGTGACCCACCCCAGTCTGCTCAGGATAAGGCCCGAATGGATAAAGAGTACTTGTCTCTTATGGCAGAGCTAGGAGAGGCTCCAGTTCCTTCCTCCAGTGGGGGCCACAGCAATCCTCCCCCTAGTGGACCTCGTCCTACAGGACCTAACAATAACCAGCCTCCACCAGTAAGCCCAAAGATTTTTCCTTATTGAAGGCCAATTTCATTATGCACACATACGCTCCCATTAAAATATTTAGGTTAGGAAAAGCGTTTAAAGCAGAGAAACCTACAAACTCGATCTCTCTCAAACACCTTTCAGAATCGTCCTCCTTGGATGAATTCAGGTCCCACTGATAACAGGAATTTCCATGGCATGCACCAGGGTCCTGGTGGCCCTCACAACTTCCCTCCACCAATGCCAAACATGGGCGGCCCTCCTATGCCACCAAACCCCAATGGAATGCCTCCACCCTGGATGCAGCCACCCCCTCCTCCAATGAATCAAGGCCCAGCACCTCCCGGACACCCCATGGGTAAGTATAACCTGTGATGTTCAGTAATTCCTGCTTAATAAAGTATACAACTTTTACCTGGAAGAATGGAGGTATGTAACTGAATAATTATAGGGTTACTCCACCCCAAAAATGAAATTTGTCATTAATCTCTTACCCTCATGTTGTTCCAAACTTGTAAAAGCTGTGTTCATCTTCAGAACACAATTTCAGATATTTTGGATGATAACCTGGAGGCCTATGACTGTCCAACAGTTACCACTATAAAAGAAAATAAACAAAAGACAGGGAAGTCTTGTACAAAAGACATTTCTTTAAAATTCCCACTTTAAATTAAACGTGTCCCTAATACATGTGTACTTCCATAGTAACTAGATGTGTATCTAGTATGTAACCACAGTGTAAGTACACATTGCTACATAGTATCTACAGCTGTAATATTTCTGTAACTACACACATGTAACGACCCTCAGAATGGTGTGTGTAAGTACAAATGTGTAACAGGACATTGGTAACAACACTTTTTTTTCACTTCACTAAGTAGTCATGTAAGAGGAATTACATAGCTACATTTTGTAATCGCAGTATAAGAGTAACTGGGGGTGTAGTTGGTGCACTTCTGTAATACCAGTGTATATACTGTACTTGGTAACTCCTCAAGAACATCCCACTTAATATAAAGTGTAACATTCTGGACACCAACCACAATTTATTTGTAAAGCCTAATTTACTGCCGCTGCTGTGTAACATCAGAGTAATTACATGCTAATTCCATAGCAGTTGTCTACTTAATATAAAGTGTAACACTTTATTTACCAAAAAGTGCTGTTAGTCCAGCTACACATTTGTACTTTCATTACCAAAAAGTGGCGTTACCAATGTCTTGCTGCATTCTGAGGGTTGTTACATGAGTGTAGTTACAGAAATATTACAGCTGGAGATACTATGTACCAGTGTGTACTTACACTGTGGTTACATACTAGATACACATCTAGTTACTATGGAAGTACACTGGTCTCACTTTATATTAAGTGTCCTTAGTACCTAAGTTTTTTTTTTTTGTTTGCGACTTTATTTAACAGTTCAGCACCTTGGCCATTATGAAGACTATAAACTAGAAACTGTTGTGTCAGCTGCAACAAAAGGATAAAAGTTTTACATTTATTTAAGATTTGATTTGATTGAAAACAGCTCATCTGTGTGGCACAGCTAAAACAATGGCGTGCGCTATTTGTGTCTAGTGGATATTCCCGAAAATAGAGCTGCTGTGAATGACAGTCACAAGCCTACCGGTTTTCATCCAGAATATCTTCAATTCTGTTCTGAAGACAAACTAAGCTGCTTTTAGGTTTGGAATGACATGGGGATAATTGATTGACACAATTTTAATTTTGGGTTGGGGTATCCATTTAAATCCAGCCTGGCATCTTTATTTGGGAATATTTATTAGCTGCCATACTTGTATACTCCAGAAACCTATAAGTGTTTCCTTTTCTTGTCTGGTGGTCAGGTTTATTGCCGCCACCCATGGGTATGATGCCCCCGCCTCCACCACCTCCCAACAACCAACCACCACCTCCACCCTCAGGACCTCTGCCACCATGGCAACAGCAGGCCCCTCCCCCACCACCAACCAGCAGCATGGCAACCAGCGCTCCACTGCCTTGGCAACAGAGTAAGTGTATGACAGTAGTACACAGCTGATGTTATTTAAAAGGTTTACTTTAGCCTCAGACTGACTTGTTTTTGTTTTCCCAGATACGACCACCACATCCACCCCTGCCACTGGAAACCTGCCACCCTGGCAGCAGCCTCAACAGACGGCCACCTCAGCTGCTCAGCCCCCTCCACCCATGGGCACCCCCTCTATGGTGCCACCTCCACCTGGGGTCCAGCCCCCACTTCCTCCCGGTGCTCCTCCCCCTCCACCACCACCTCCACCTGGCTCAGCAGGCATGATGTACGCACCTCCTCCCCCACCCCCACCCATGGACCCTAACTTTGTCACCATGATGGGGATTCCTGGAATGCCACCTTACGGGATGCCCCCTGCACCTCCACCGCCTCCACCTCAGAGTTAAAGGCTCCGTTTAGTCTTTATGGCCCTGTGACCATGCAGTAATGCCTAAAATATACATCGCAGGACTGTACCTAGTTCTGTTCATTTAACAGCTTGATGTGATTAGTTGCTAAAGGTTTATTTTTCTTTTGATTGGTCTCAGTTGAGATTTGTTTCCCATTCTTGGACACAGAAATCAAGCTAGTGAGAGAGACAGAGAGCGTGGTTAATGTGTAAATTTGCTTCAATTGTAATGATTTTTAACTGTAGTATTTGATCTGTTGGTTGAATATTTGTTTAAAATGTTGATGTGCAGGGAATGTGTTTTGTTTTTGTTTCTGCCCGCCTGCTTTCATGTTTTCTTTTTGAACCCTCTCCAGTGAGTAAAAATGACATCTGCTTGACATTCAGTTAGCAACATTCCAACAGGTGTATAAACAACCATTTACACTCTTAGCCAACTCTGCATTTGTTGCTGCATAGTACAAAAAGACATTTATGTCTTTCAAGATGTTGTAGATGATTGGCTTACTCTATCCGTATAATTTGTGCTCCGTTTGCATCCCATCCCTTTCAAAACTGTTTTTATTTAAAATAACGTTTCATTAATTGCCTTTCACCAAATGTATTTCAATATTTTTGTAATGAAGCATTCAACTAAATAAAAGTTGGCATGGTGTTGAATTGTTATCAGTCACATCACATTTGTTGTACTAACATCAGGTCTTTCTACTTGGTATTAACCAACTGCGATTCATTGGTTCATGGGAAGGGTTTTTTTCCGTTCCAAAAGATGCTGTTTTTTATTTTATTTTTTTTATTCGTTTAATTTTACTGGATGTGTATCTTCCATGTGGTTTCTTTGCTCATCAACACAGGACATGTTTCATAAAGCAAGTTTACCGAAAGAAGTCAGACTAACTAAAATAAACCTGGTTTATTTGGTGAATTTGTTTTATGTTACAGGCCCCTAGTTCTTAAAAACACCAGAGTGTTATTAGTTTTGTCTTGCAGCAAAACACAAGATTTTGACAAAAAAAAACAGTACGCCTGTTGCGCACAGAGTAAAAGATAAGAGTACACCCTGAGAATGTGGATTACAGCTGAACAAGCAAATAAGAGACCAGAAGCTTCTTCTGGGAACATTGTAAGATGTGCGAATTATTCAATGACCTCCAGAGAGACCGACATTCTGAGATCATTTCCAAAGCGTTATTTTGCGTACGCAATCGCGCAATAGGCGAATGAGGACCCCAGCTACATTAACGTTGATCAACTTATCCAATAACTGACCAGTTTTTAATGAATTACGACCCGCCCAGTTTGTAAATATAAATGAGCTGTGTATATATGGAGGGGAGTGCGCGCCGCCAATGAGCGCGTTTGACCCTGAAGCATCTGCTGGAGATCACAGTGACGCGCGTCGCAGCACACGCAGGAGGCATCACGTACACTATATCCCCGCTGCGCCAGACCTCCTATTATATAACTAACTAACTACAAGATGTCCAAGCCGCTGACGGACCAAGAGAAAAGGAAGCAAATTTCCGTGCGAGGTCTCGCCGGGGTCGAAAACGTCGCAGACCTCAAGACCAATTTTAATCGCCATCTGCACTTTACTTTGGTAAAGGACCGTAATGTTGCAACGAAGCGCGACTACTACTTCGCCTTGGCGCACACCGTCCGCGACCATTTGGTGGGAAGATGGATCCGGACGCAGCAGCATTACTACGAGAAGGACCCTAAAGTAAGAAACCCGAATGCCGCAGTTTCATCCCTCAGTCCGGGGCCGCACGTACACCACCGACAGACGAGAGGAGGGTCACATCACACAACCGCAGCAAAATGCAAAAAAGAAACTTGTTTATCTTTCTTGAAAGCGTAATAGTGCGGTGATTATATTGCACCAGGAAATGCCGCTTAATGCTAATGGCTCGGCAGATGGCAATGCCTTTTTAACAATTGCATAATATTTTCGTGACTGATGTCAGTAGCGACTGCATTCAATGCCCTTCAGATCAAATGACACTAATGTATGGAAAGAGCTGCACCGTGTGCCCTGTATCAACAGGTCAAATTGTTATTTTAGAATAATCAAAGTTGTGAGTTTTGTAAAAAAAAAAAAAAAAAAGGTTCTTATGCCCATCTGGAAACATCAATCAAATGACTGCATTTAACCGCTGAATCAACAAAACAACTGTTTTCTACATAATATCAGCATTTGATGTCGTTTTTATTCTTATAAAGGTGACACGTTTACATTTAATTAACAAAATCTTTAATTGACTGAATATATTGGTGACATAATGTCAATTTAATTTCTGCATGCATGGTTTATTTAGTTTATTTGCATACAGAATTGTGATTGGTTAGGTCCTAAAACCGGAAAATGAAGGCCTGCCGTTGTCACATGGAAGCTAATTTTCATCCCTGACATATTACATAATAATTACATCCACGTTATCAACTTAAATATTAAATAACGTTAACTGCAGATATTATTTTTCCTCATAGATCCAAAAATGCTATTTTAAAAAGGAAAGGCATAAGTAATCCCAAAACTTGAACTGACCTGCTTTGTAAGTACGTGTAATTCGCACAGGAAATGCAAAATTCTATTTTCTGTGGTTTATTTATTTATTTTTAATAAAGAGCTAAAAGACATGCAGTCTTAAAATCAAGAATAATCAAAGGGTAGGATATTGCTTCTGTGTATCTGGAATTTGCCTGGCATCCTGACCTTAAATGTAACCTTAAATGCTGACAGCTAATGCTGCTATTTTTACATGAGCAACATGTCAGAGACACAGCACAAACATTCTTTTGTCCCAACCTTTGTTATTATTTATAGACACGAGACAAAATATTACTAGCTAGTTTTTGTGCACCAGCAAATCCTCCATGATAGTTGTCATTGTGCAACCTTCAGTGATTGAATGTTTCGCAGTGAGGTCTCAAGACGTGCAGTACAGATTAGTCTTGCGTTGTGCACCTGTCACAATAATGCTTGTCACTAGATAGGCTAGTCCGCTCAGCAGCAGGGGCTTTTATGGCTCCTACTTCACTGTTGCTCAAAATGGCTTTCAGCTGTTGGTGTTAAATATAAAAAAAAAAACATGCTCTTTTTGAAATGTTATTATCTTAATTTTTCACCTTCCTCTTTCTTTGTCTCACCTCTAGCGTGTATACTATCTCTCTCTGGAATTCTACATGGGACGGACCCTTCAAAACACCATGGTAAACTTAGCTTTGGAGAATGCTTGTGACGAGGCCATCTATCAGGTGAGGACATATTTATACAAATATTTCAAGCAAACCGCAAACCCATTAAAAAGAAAACAACAACTGAATTTAGGATGATGTTGACTTGCTAACTTGTTTCCAGGTTATGGCCTACAAGAATGTTAACCTTGCAGTACTTTATAAGGAAGTGAATGTGACTGAATTGAAGTGTGAAATTTCTGCACCCCTAGTGGCACAAAAAGAATTGCACTCTGTGTGAATTTTGTCCAAACCTGTTCCCATCAACATCCTAGTGTTTAGCTCTAACCAGCAACGACACGCTTGCCTGGAAGTTTCTAGTGAGTCTGAAGATCTGGATTAGCTGGTTCAGGTGTGTTTAATCATGGTTGGACGAATTGTCTACAGGATGCAGGCCTTCTAGGAACAGCTTTGGAAACCCCGTCCTGCTGTGTTCTACACAACAACATTGGCACAGCCAGTTAACATTATCAGTTTTCCATTCATCTCAATTCTTTAACTTTTTAAAATAACATTTTGCATAAAGAAAGAAGTCGGTTTCAGTCATCATCACCAGTGATAGCATAATAATAAATAAGGAGCTATAAATAAAGAGCTTATGGATGAGATCTAGAGCTGTATGCATTGTAATACTGCTAATCTTGGATCAGTTGCCTCTGGTTCTTTAATTCTAATTAAGAAATGAAAGGCAAATCTTTGCAGATACGCAATGCTATGCCAAAAATGCCTAGAAATATGTGTGTGATAAAAGAGGCAACAAAGCAGTTTTGTGCTCTTCTCTGGTTCCTCTTGCTCTCATATTCTGTTTCTTCTCAGCTGGGTCTGGATATGGAGGAGCTTCAGGACATGGAGGAGGATGCTGGCCTGGGCAATGGAGGCCTCGGTCGACTGGCAGGTAAACTTAGTCTTTTTTTTTTTTTTAAATGTGCTGATCGTACGATTAATAGATGGCTTGTAGTAATAGAGAGCTTCATTTGTCTTTTTCTGTAGCTTGCTTCCTGGACTCCATGGCAACATTGGGCCTGGCAGCGTATGGATATGGAATCCGCTATGAGTTTGGAATCTTTAATCAGAAAATCATGAAGGGCTGGCAGGTGAAACATATATTTCAACAGTATCTCAATGAAATGGATTTCACCTCTCTTGGTGCATTTGGGTCTTAGTAAATGATTGATATTATCTGACAGGTGGAGGAAGCAGATGATTGGCTACGTTATGGCAATCCTTGGGAAAAAGCCCGGCCTGAATACATGCGTCCTGTGCATTTCTATGGTCGAGTGGAACACCACCCTGAGGGAGTGAAATGGGTGGACACCCAGGTAAGAGCAAAGCAACCATGTATTCACATTAATTCAAATAGAGATGCCATTATTCACATTGTGAGAAATAAACTCATGTTTAGGGTGAGTAAGATTTTTTTTATTTGCAATTAGCAAGGGTTTCAGGAAGGTCAGTAGGGCCTAAAGCCGAACTAATAATGTGACATTTTTACATGTGTCTGTATGACTTCCCATTAATCTGTACCTGTTGTCTCACCAGGTCGTCCTTGCCCTTCCCTATGACACACCTGTCCCGGGATACAGAAACAACATTGTTAACACAATGAGGCTCTGGTCTGCCAAAGCTCCTTGTGAATTCCACCTCAAAGATTGTGAGTTCTCTTCAATCAATCAACAAATGTTCATAATACCAGCCCTATAAGCCCTATTATTCATTATAAGCTATTAATTATAAGCCTTATCATTCTGTAAATATTTCATATTAGGCCTACATATAAACGTGACCCTGGACCACAAAACCAGTACCATACAACATTGTCAAAAAACATTAGGGTATTAATTAAAGATCATGTTCCATGAAGATTTTTGTAAACTTCCTACTGTAAATATATTAAAACTTAATTTTTAAATACAAGAATTCCTAAGGACTTGATTTGTACAACTTAAGATTTTTTCAATATTTGTATTTTTTTGCACCCTCAGATTCCAGATTTTTAAAAAAGTTGTATCTCTGCCAAATATTGTCCTATCCTAAAAAAACGGTTACATTTCAAAAATACCCTTAGTACTGTTCTGTGGTCCAGGGTCACTAATGTAAAATGTAATTTATATATAAAAAAGAACCTTACTGACTCCATACTGTTGAATGGAAGGGTGAACTGTATCTTATATATTTCTCTCTCCATGAACCAGTTAATGTTGGTGGTTACATTCAAGCCGTTCTGGACAAGAATCTCGCTGAGAACATCTCCCGTGTGCTTTACCCTAATGACAATGTGAGTGCAACTCAGGTCTACTCAAGTGATTTCATATTAATAAACAAATCTCAGGACTCTTGGAGCCTAGATGTAAACAGATCCTCCTGTTTGTATATGTCAGTTCTTTGAGGGGAAAGAGCTGCGTCTGAAGCAGGAATATTTTGTGGTGGCTGCAACTCTCCAGGACATTATCCGCCGGTTCAAAGCCTCAAAGTTTGGCTCAACTGAGGTGGTGCGCATGGATCTGACCACGCTGCCAGATAAGGTAAGACTTAGTTTCATGGTTACACACTGGACTAAAAATGTTCAACACAGTTTGTGTCAGATCTGGTGTGATTTATTCATGTGAATAATGGTGAATAATAAAACTTAATGCATTAAAACTATTAAAGAGGTTTGTTTCTTATAGGTTGCTATACAGCTGAATGACACCCATCCTGCAATGGCCATCCCTGAACTGATGAGAATACTAATGGATGATGAGAAACTGTCCTGGGACATGGTGAGCTGGAAATTCTTTATCATGCTCAAAAAAAAAACATGCAGACAAACACTAGGACTATTAAATAGATTATTGTGGGTAAAATAAGGACATAAAATGTTAATGAGCTGATTTCAAGAATGGATTATAAATTACGAGAATACAGTTGAAATACTAAAAGATTAAAGTCTAAATATTACGAGAAAAAAGTCTAAATATTACGAGAAAAAAGTCTAAATATTACGAGAAAAAAAGTCTAAATATTACTAGAATAAAGCCGAAATATTACAAGAATAAAGTCGAAATACTATGTGATTAAAGTTGACATACAACAAGAATAAAGTCTAAATATTACGAGAATAAAGTCGGCCTAGATTGGGAGCACCCGGAGATATTCCGGGTATTAAGTCTGCCTATAGCGAAATACAAACAATACGTATATTATAACATGACACAGGCCTATATATAATGGCCTGACATATAGCTGAAATCGCTTTAGTGGCAGTGTAAGTCAATCAGTATCCCGATTATAGTGAGACATCATTATAAATTAGTCTATAGCCTGTTTTCCCATGCCTTCTGATGTTCCTTCACTGTTATATCTTGCTATACACTTATATAAAAAACAACAAAGCAGAACATTATTGCGATTGCTGGGTGTCTGGCATGCTACAAATAATGAATATAAGACATTAAATATGATACCCAATGATTTACTGTATTATATGCTACCATGAATAAAACAGCTTGTTAATAGTCATTTAATGGTAACGTATTAGCCTACCTCAGAAAACAAAACAATATAACTTATGTTAATGAGCTGGAGTCCACATCAACCTTTAGAACGTTTTATTAGTAGGCTACATGTGAAGAATGAACGTTTGGACACCGCAGATATTCGGCAGAACTAGATGGTGGAATATTCACACATTTGGATTTATGGAATTTTCACTAAGACAACAGTATACTTTAATGAGCTGACTCACATAAATATAGGAAGTAAAGATCAGTAAAGAGCTCGAACAACACATTAACATAAAACTGAAAGCTGTTTTAAAATTACTAAAGGGACTAATCTTACTGCTATTGGGTGGCGCACTATAACGAATCCAATGGAAGACATGAAATATTATTTCCAAGCATACTGTCCCCGCAAATATTACACCTGATATAATGTCTGCTAATAATCCCACATGAATGCCTTTGTAGTTTATTAAAAAGTGTTAAATAAGAGAGCTACATTGCCGCCCAAATTAATGAGTGTGTGAGCTAATGTTAAGATCAAACGTTGTTCCTGATCATATCATATTCTTGATATTAAGCGGTTTCCACAGGTTCTTAGATCTCATCTCAATAAGATGAAGCGTCCGCTCGGACACAACAATATTCAAATATGCCTAAATTCCGGTGGTTTTCTCTCAATCCATGTCATTTGCAAGTGCACTATACTAAATATTATAACTTCTTATAATTCTTATAATCTAACTATAATTTCAAAGATTTAAATTCTTGAAACATTTTGACTTTATTCTCGTAACATTTTGTCTTTATTCTCGTAGTAATTAGACTGTATTCTCAAAATATTTTGACTTTATTCTCGTAATTTTGACTTTATTCTCAATATATTACGACTTTAATCTCATAGTTTTAGATGATTATTTTTATTTTTTGGTGGCACTAAAACGCTGTTGTAATAACATTACACTATACTGTAATTTTGTATTGTTTTTTACGTTTCAGAAAACTATTTAATTGATGACAAGAACGACTTTGATCTTTTTACTACCGTACTGAATTTTTTTCAGAAAAGTGAAAAAAGGTTAATTCAATTTTGCCTATGTAGACCAAGATCATAGTTTCTGTTTTTCTCTTGCTCTTTCTTCTCAGGCTTGGGACATCACTGTGCGTACTTGCGCATATACTAACCACACTGTCTTACCAGAAGCTCTCGAGCGCTGGCCTGTCGACCTGTTCCACAACCTCCTGCCCCGTCACCTAGAGATCATCTATGAGATTAACCGACGTCACCTGGAGGTCTGGGAACAGATGTTCTCGTTATGGCACATTGCATTTGAAATGTTCTTGTAGATAAAAATGAATCTAATGTTTTTGAAGGGCTTAGGAGATCCTTAACTTTAGGACTGCGTCCACTCCAAATAAGGAGTGAATTGCACAGTGAGGTTATATAAACAACCTCTTCTGCTCTACTTGACTCAGCATCCAGTAAATCAAAGATGAAGAAAAGTAACTTCCCGTGTACTTTTTTGCCTGTTACTCTCTGTTTTGACCTTACATCTTCTGTCTTGTTTCTCAGCGGATCTCTGCACTGTACCCTGGTGATGAAGATCGTTTGAGACGCATGTCTCTTATTGAGGAAGGTGGACAGAAGAAGATCAACATGGCTCATCTCTGCATCGTGGGCTCTCACGCAGTTAATGGCGTCGCACAAATCCACTCCAACATTATTAAGGACACTGTGTATGTCTTTTAATGCTTTATATTGCAAATCAGTGGCCCCAAAACGTATTAGGACACCTAAATCATTTTAAAAAATATATTCTACTCTTTAAAATGTGGGATTTTTAATGCTTCCAAAATCATTTAGGCAGCATTTTTTTTAAATGACAAATTTTGTAAAAGCAGAAATACTATAAAATATTATTACAAGCTCACACATGCTTTCTATTTTAATTAATGTTTTACATTTAATTTATTCCTGAGACGGCAAAGTTAATTTTTTAGCCAGTCATTACTCCAGTCTTCAGTGTCAGTCTAATAAGCTGATTTGGCGCTCAAGAATTTTTTTTTTATGATTATCATTGTTGAAAACATTTGTGCTGCTCAATATTTTTGTGGAAACCCTGAAAATAGAACTACTTTGTAAATTTAAAAATGTATTTTCTATCACTTTTTTATCACAATATGTCGTTGCCACACATTTAATTACAAGCTTTTATTTTAAACATAAGAAAACTTGTCTACAGCAATGACATTCATATATTTGTATA
>JAUMHI010000046.1:9810990-9831498 GCA_032359435.1 Enteromius unitaeniatus | reverse complement strand
ATGGTGTTCGTCACGGACAAACTATGACTAGCACAGAAGTCCAACAACAGAACACCACTCGGGTTCAGATCAGGGGGTAAGGTGGCGATCCATGGAGAGATATAGAGGGTATCTTTAAAACTAATTACAACAACGTTCATCTGTGAGCCATGTGTTTGAATATGTTTATGACCTCACTGTGAACCACTGGGATGTCCCTCTCAATGGCTATAAGGAGAAAGGCATTTAAAGACCATTTAATTTCTAAATTATATTTTATGATAGCTTGGCATTAAACAGTGCAAATACACCTGGCCTTCTAGTAAAGTTAAATTTACCGATTTGTCTGTGTATTATTTGTCCTGTGTTTGTGCGCTCTCTCTTATTTAGTTATGTTAGATGTTCATTTTCTTTTTTCTTTACTTTGCATCCATGCAGATTACATTCTGCATGATAAAATATATATAATGCACACAGAAAACACATGCATATAATAGCATTGTAAACTTTAACCTACCATGCTGTGTGACCATAGGCTATATAATATGACGAAATGTTAATAAATTACATAATTTAATTTACATACATCAGCACATTCAGCAGATAAAATCAAAATCAAAATTTCTTATAATATATTTTACCTAGTGGACAAGGATCACTCGGTTGCTTTGTGTCAAACTCAAATGCAGTTACACCACAGATTTTTGACCAGTGAATTGTGTGCAATTTGTCCATCATTAAAACGGCATCACACCGATGTGGTGATGCATTATATGAACCTATAGACATATTAGCGTTTATTTCATAAAGACAACGTTGCACTTCAAACAACAAGATATATTATACCGTTACAAGATGAAAACGTTCATCTGCTTCTGCTCTATGACTGACTGATGTGCGCTCAGGGGGCACATTGATTTGTACGATGGATTTTTATTTTTTTTTTAAACTTGTTATTTAGAACATCTTTCAAAAGTTCATTCACCAGAAGTGTTATGAACTAAACTAAATGTCATGATCTTGAACTGTAAACATTACAATCTGTAGCTTGTCATAATTAAAACAGACATAATCAGCTACAACGCCAGATCCTCATTAATAATTTGTTTTTATCTGAGTCTTGTTTCTGTTAGTCTGATGTCTCTCTGTTGCCCGCAGTCATAATCTTCTGTATATATAGCAATTACAGCTTCCAGGTTAATAATGCAGAGGCTTTTACAGATCAAAGACATGTAGAAAAGAAATGTGACACATTATTCTGTGAGATTTTATGCCACATTATACAAACATTTAAACATCCACATTTTGTGCAGAAAACATCACAGGACATTTCCCTGATATTTGATTTCTAAAATTTGTGTGAAACTTTTTTATGCACATTAGCCAACAGCACTGACTCTTAATGCTTGACTAAGAGATATGTTATCTGTTGCATGCAGAACAAAACATCCACTAACAACAACAGGATTATAGGAGAGGAATTTGCATTGTGAAGCAGAGTTAATCATCACTCTTTGTATTAATGCAGGGATGGATACAGGAGGATTAAGGTGTGCTGCTGCTTTACTGACTGACTCATACAGGTCAGAGTACAGGGATGAATGTGAGGTGTCACAGAGAGCTGTGTTATCTTGCTCTTTGTAGTAACATGTATGTGCACAGTGTGTGTGTGTGCCGAGGCTATTACAGCTACCACTAGCGCATTAAAACTTTAAAGGGATAATTCACCCCCCACAAAAATACTGAAGGTTTCCTCACACTCAGGACATCAAAGATGTAGATGAGTTTGTTTCTTTATCAGAATAGATTTGGTGAAATTTAACATCACTTGCTCTCAAATGGATCTTTGGCAGTGAATGGGTGCCGTCAGAATAAGAGTCCAAACAGCTGATAAAAACATTGTTAATCTACAACTAATCCACATGACTACAGCCCATCAGTTAAAATCCTGTGAATCAAATGCGTAGCTTTTCATTTCACAAGATGTTAATAGATGGTCTAAATTCACGTGGATTACTTGTGAATTATTATGATGCTTTTATCAGATTTTGAAAATAAATTCAAGCAAAGATGTCGGTTAAAACTGAACTCGCTGCGAGTCGCTCAGTATGAACAGTAAATTTAATTGACTCTGGCGTCACGTGTGGACACCCAAATAGCTTGTTGCTGGAAGTTTGTCGTATCACGTTTAGTTGGGACACAGTGTTAGGGTGAGTACATTTTCAGCAAATGTTTTATTTTTAGGCGTACTGTTTCTTTAAATGAGCAAATCTAAGGCTACAGACCTTGTTTGAGAAACCCATCAGCAGATGTGTCAGTAATTGAATCATGTAGTGGCTAATTGAATGAAAATGATTCAATTTTTTTTTTTTTTTTTGTCTATCAATATTTGGCAGATGAAATGGCTGCAGATCCTGTCTTTAACAGAACGAAAGTCAGACAGGTGTGGAATGACATGAGGGTGAGTAAATTATTTTCATTTTTTGGCAGACGATCCCTTTAAAGTAAGACTTGTTAAGTGTCATATTAAAAGCAATGAGTTTGACAGAGAGATCAATAGAATCTTTCACCCTTTCATGTTTTATAAATGACTTTTGCACATGTTTCGGATCTGCCTTAATGAGGACAACGCGATGTATAGAGTCACTGTACAGAACATTGCCCACTGGAAATGTGAGCTGTACACAAGATTACCCTGAGCGCAGTTTTCACCTTACACAAGGTGAGAAACGACACATAAGCACTGTGTGTAAATAAACAATGATGCACTTTGCAAGTTGCTTGTAGTTTATTAGAAAGATCATTTGGATTCGGAGTGACGTTTTGTACACTAATTGCGAGGACAGGTCTAACTAGAGCAATGTGGTGTAAAGTAGGACACAACTGTGTGGTTCTCTGGCTCAATTACCAGCCAATCCCTGTTCACAACTGACCTCGCATCCTGTGTTGCAATAACTCAGACTTAACCACTGCCATACTACCACACTTACACTCACCAAGGCTGCATTTATCTGATGAATAAAAACTGTAATATTATCAAGTATTATTACAATTTGAAGTATTATATTTTAAAATGTAATTATTCCTGAAAGCAGTCAGCAGTGATTACTCCAGTGTTCAGTGTCACACGTGATCCAATTATTATTATTATCATCTCAAAAACCAGTTAGTATTTTTAGAATGGTTGAACAGGTTTTCTGTTTTAATAATTTTAATGTATACATTTTTGTGGAAGCTAGTATATTTTTTTCATGATTTTGATAGCATGTTCAAATTAACAGCAGTGATTTAAAATGTAAATATTTTGTTACATTATGAATGTCACTTTTGATCAATTTAATGCATCTTTAATAAATAAAAGCATTCATTTCTTTCAAGAAAAAAATATCTAATGACTACTAACTTTTGTGGTATTTATTCATATATTTATTTTTTATTTATTTTATGGTAGTTTGCTTTATATTTATTAGAAAGAAAATCCAGTATCAAGATATTATACTGTACCATTGCTGAAAGGTGTATAAAATAATATAAATAAACTGCAGCAGCAAGCAGGTGAAATATTCAGATTATTTGTTTTGCATCATATTGCTTGCTCTTTTTCTCTCATTGGTGTTTTAGGGGTTATTGCAGTGGTTAGGAAATTGTTTGAGAACACGTTGTGTTAGGTAGGCTATAGTAACAAATTTCAGTGAGCGTTCACTAATTAAATGTTATGTTCCCTTCCCGCCAAAACCCTACATTTAAGGATTTCCACCCAATAAACGTGTAGCCCCAACTCATAAAAAATAAATTAATGCTGCGAAATTTAATTGAGTTGGGTCAACTCAAATAACCCAATATCAAATATAGTTTTAATGAAAATGATACATTTTATGCTTGTTAAAACATTTAACAAAAAATAAATTAATAGGAAGACATCCTTCTACACTGAAAAACAAAAAGGAAAAAAGAGATATGTTTGATGTATTTAACTTTAGGCAATTAGCCAACTTGTTATGCACAACATAAGATGGTTTTGATACATCCACAGCATGCCCAAAGTATTATTATTATTATTGTTATTATTATTAAAACAACTTTGATTCATGTTAGCAGGTCCCTAAGCACATGCTCTACACTTTACCACAATGGTAACCCCCAAAAATACTAACATCAGACGGTCTTTTAAATACAAACATAAAAGTTTGAGTCTCCTAGTTTTATCATCTTAATAAAAATACCTAAAATAACATTTTATTTCAAGATTTACTATCCTTATCCTGCCCAGTGAAAAGCATGATGGTAAGGGGAAATCCACTTCCTAGTTACACAATTAAATTTATTTATGTTCTTTCAAAATGAAAATATTGAGTTGAAACAAAACTTTTAACAGTCAGTTAGTCAGTTCAACACAATACAGTTGTTTAAATAGGGAACCAAACATAATTATGTTAAACGAAAATATTTTTTTAAATAAACTGAACAGTGTTGGGGAATAATTTTTTTTAAGATTATGCAACATATATCAGTTACTTCATTTTGTCAAAATATAGGTTAGCGTGCTAGTCTTTGCAACAACTATTAACTGTTTTCCGCTCTTCGACTGAATCTTGCTCTTGCTGTGTCACAGTGTTGGTACGCTTGCAAAGAAATTTTGAGTGTTAACAAGAGAACTACATCGCCTGCGTTCCTGGAATGCTTCAATAATGTTGCTAATTTCCTTCATTCTCCACAAGCGTAAATGTACTTCCAAGTACATCAAACATTGTTTACTCCTAACATTTGATTTGCATCCCGCTGTTGCTCTCTGCTCCGTGGACACAGAGTGGAAATTTAATGCAAATGAGGAGAATCTTCAGACTAATTTGTTTGAAGCCTGTCTGTCCTGCATGCTTCTATTGTGCTACTGAAGGGCTTTGATGTCATCAGGTAATTGCTCCCTTAGAACTGCAGAGGTTCGGCTTTAGAGCATCTCCATGGTGACCAGCACAGCTCTCAACACTGCCTACAAGTATCCAAATAGCTGGGTATTATTTCTTATGAATGGGGGGAAAGGATCCAGCTTATGCCACAGACATTTCTGAGCACCACGAGGGGTCCAGTCTAATAAAGTGCAATACTTCTTGCATGTTCAGTGGCGGTGACTGGAGAACAGCTCTTTGTACTACTCGTCTGAATGAAATGTTAGTATTGTACCCTGCGTGTGGACAATTTAAATAGATTAGCATGTCATTAAAGATAACCTGATACCTAACAAAATGATAAGTTGTGTTCTGTGTGATAATATTCTGTTTCAGGAGACTATGAGAATTGCATTTTGTGAATTACTTTTCAAATAAAAATAGAATATGATATAAAAATATGTCTATTTAACATTTATGAAGCAGATTATCAAATATTTTATAAATTATAACTTTCAGTGTATTTTATTAAAGGTTTTATTATTTCTTAATTATTTTTAATTAAATGTTTAATTATATTTAAATTATATTAATAGTTTCTTAATAATTTTAAATCATTTTATAATTAATAAAATAAAATTATATGGCTATAAATTATAATATGATTGTGTCTATTTAAAATTTATTGAGCATGTTTGTCATATTTTATTAATTATAACTTTCTTTTAGTGTATTTTATTAAAGTTTTATCATTTATATGTGTAATTATATATTTCATTATATTTAAATTATATTAATACATTTTAAATAATGTAAAATTATTCAAATAAAATTATATGGTTGTAAATTATGATGTGTTTTTTTTAAATATTTGATCAACTTCTTTACATATTTATATGTTTTTATAATTTATAAATATATTTTGTATATTATTACAGTTTTTTCATTATTATTTTTACTATATAAATATATATTTAATCAGTTATTAAACATGTTTTATAAATTGAATGCATTAAGTATTGCTGATTTGATCTTGGTAAAATCAAATGCAATTACAAAGTATTATGATTAAAAGTGTCATGAAATATATGCGGACAGAGGCCATGTGGTGATTATTCATCAGCTATGCCTTCACTGTGTCTCACATTCTCCGTCTTTTAATGTTCAGACGCACTCTCTCTGAGGAAACCACTGGCACTTGGCTGGAATGTGCTACAGGTCAATATCAGCGAGACCTTCAGCTGAATCTTAAATGGCTGTGTCAAATGTGTAAAAGAAAGCTAATGGAATTGCTCATTTAATGGAGCTGGTAGTAGAGCAGTCGAGCCCAACACCATGAAGACAAAGAGAGCCGTCTCAAATATGATTACAAACAGCCTGTATTCAAACATTGTTAAAACTTTAATGACATGTCAGCTGTGTCAGTACAAACACTCGTTTAAGAAAAAAATAATCCCGCTCTGTAGTAAACAACCCCGGAGTCAGACAGAGGGAATCAAAAATGTGACTTCAGTGACGACTGAAGCTGACTCATGACCAATCACACAAAGACATTACTGTGGCCCTTGGCTAGAGATGCAAAGATGACGTAAAATTGCTATTTTTTGCTGTTGCTAATTTTTCACTTTTTTTGTATTGTGTTCAGTTCATTTTAGCTGAAGCACTATGAATAAGAAAAAAAGAGAGTAATAAGGAAAATTTACATTTTACCAAAGACATTACAAGCATTCAAATTGAAAACATTTTTGTGATTCCATCTCAATACATTACTCACTCACTTGTGTGTATTTTTCCTTTTCTCCTTCAATGCTGTATCTATGGGGCTACAAATGATATCCATTAAATACAGCATTGTTGTGTGAAAGTAAAAAATAATATAATATACAAAACTTGTCTGTCTGTTTAATGAACTAGCTAGTATTCTGTTCCTTCCTGAATAAATGTTGTCATCGTCCCAGAGGGGGACTTTTGATCCCATAAAGCTCTTTGGTTTGACCCTCTCCAAAACCAACACTTAAACAGAAGCTGAAGTGATTGGGATAATGGCTCACTAGACATGCATTAGTGTGGACTCATCTTTACATTAGGCCCTTTCACTTTAACAGCCTTAAAAAGAGTTTGTCGTCATTCCTTTTGTAAATTTATCTCAAAGATTTTCTCAATAATACATAATTTGATAAAACATACTGAAAGTGCCATATTTATTGTGTTATGTTGTTTTGTATTATTTATAATATTTTTATTTTTAAAAATACACTACTGTTTAAACTTAAAAGATCAAAAGTGACAGTAAAGATCTTTATCTTACAATTGAATGCTGTTCTTTTGAACTTTCTTATTCATCAAAAAAAAAAAAATGATCGTACAACTGTTTTCAACACTGATAATAATAAGACATGTTTCTTAAACATCTAATCAGCATATCAGAATGATAATATGACATTAATGACTTTGCCATCATTGGAATAAATTGCATTTTTTTCATTTTTGTTTCATCAAATTAAAGTTAGGGTAGGCAAAAGAATCATCTTTCAAAACCCTCAAATTTTTACATCAACAAGGTCATGTGCTACAATCCAGAGAAGTTTGTTTTTATCTCAACTTATAATTGTTACGCCCTTGTCTGTATTTTATGTCGCTGGTTCTCCAGTATGTTGTTGGTTTCATTTATGATTTGCTGTCTGTCTATATATGGTCTTGTTCTGGTTCCTGTTCCGTTGCTGACATGTCTGAGGTCATTCAAGCACAAAACAGCGGTCCCTCTCAAAACTTTAAAAGGAGATTCTGCTGGTATCGCCATACTGGCCGTCCCAGACCTGGTTTGCCGACATAATGCTCCTCGCGGCAGCCCCACCTTGGAAAATCCCCTTGAGGAGAGACCTTCTCTCTCAGGGGATGGGCACGATCTGGCTCCCGCGACCTGATCTCTGGAACCTGCACGTCTGGCTCACGGACAAGTCGCAGCAGACCTGCCCAAGGTTCCTACCACACCCTTCCGAGATCAGGTAGTGAACATGCAAGCTCTGCCCCAGGAGGAGGCAGACCCGCCCTTAGAGTTGCTGTGTCTAGTATGCACACTGTGCCTCTACGTTGACCGCACTCAGAGCTTCAGACGCTCTCAGCAGCTCTTTGTCTGCTTTGGAGGTCAGCAGAAAGGGAATGCTATCTTCAAACAGAGGCTGGCCCATTGGGTTGTGGAACCCATCTCCCTGTCATATCTACACCAGGGAGAGCCGTGCCCCTTAGGTCTGAGAGCCCACTCCACAAGGAGTGTTGCCTCCACCTCAGCGTTGGCGCACAGTGCCTCACTAGCAGATATCTGTAGAGCTGCGGGCTGGGCGACACCCAACACCCTCGCCAGGTTTTACGACCTCCGTGAAAAGGCTGTGTCTTCCCATGTCTTAACTCAGACAAGCAGGTAGAGGGAAGACCGGCTGGTGTTGCCTTGCTGCTGTGCCCTTCTACAGGTTCCCCGATGCCAAGGCGAACCCCTTCCTCCTGCCCCGCAGTTGGACTCAGAGCGGAGTCTGTCCCGACTGTGCTCCTGCCGGACTTGAAGGAGGGAACGGAGACGTTACATCCCCTTGCCACGACCCTGGGTCGCGCTGACGCCGACTCAGCTCCTCAGTGAAAACCTGCATGTGCAATCCAGCATACTACACCGTGACAATAATACTGATCAAATTTGTTATAATAATATCTTACATGCTTTTTAAAATTCTATTCAGCAGTAGAACCATCTATCAGAGCCATTTAAGTGCAAGGAATTGATGATTTATAGGTTATTGACAATATCTCACTTTATAGAAAGAAAGAAAAAAAATGACAAACATGTTTAATCAAAGGTCAGCCACATTAAAAAAACTATAGCTGTCTCCAGACTGAGGCTTTCGTCAAAAGATGAGAGTGACTTCAAAATGTTCTTTTGCTGTCATATAGCCTCACAAATAGTTGTATCAAGGTTAGAATGACCGTGCAAATGTCCCTCGTGGCCGTTTCAATTTACTCCAGGGCACAAGGGGGAGGAATACATATTGTGCCTTTCCAATCAAGCTAAAGTTAGTGGCTGGCCATTTATAACTTTGACACGAGGGCATGACCATTGTCATTAGAAGTGCTGCTACATTTAAAGTGAAAATGGGTAAAATAAGTTCCTGGGCCCTTTATGTGCTAAAGTCAGCAAAATTTCACTCCTACAGAGGATATTGCAGCCAGTGTTTTGTGTTCATTCACAATATCCATTGTCATGTTATCAATGCTGTCAGCTCCTCCGAACCTCCTCGTCACATGGCAGCGAGTCAGTAAAACAGCACATATACAAACGTAGAGGAGAAAGGCAAATCATAAACATTACATTGAGTACTTTCCATTTATCTTTTCTGACATTTATATTTTGCCAGGGCTCTGTGTGGGCAGAGCCTTAGGATGTTATTTGAATAACATTTCTGCACTATTGCTTCTCCCAGCACACAGTGCATGTGGCCACTGACTTGATACATTGAAAATGTCACTGGACGTGGAGGAGGTTTATAAGCTATAGGACTAGATTTAAATAAATAAACATCTAGAGACACATGTAAAAGATGTTTGGGGTGACATAGGCCAATTCAGTTTACTAGAAAAGGTATGTATCTATAGCTGAAGTTGTTTTATATTTGCTTTAAACTTTAAAGTATCTGAAAAAGAAAAGGAACATTTGCTGATAACATACTCATCCTGAATTGATCAAAGATGTAGAAGAGTGTAATTGTTCTAATTTGAGTTAGTAGCACTGCATCACTTGCTCACAAATGAATGCTCTGGAGTGAATGGGTGCCATCAGAACAAGAGTCTGAACAGATTATATTGATATTGATATTTTTAACATTTTGTGAAGCAAAGGGCTGCATGTTTGTAATAAACAAATCATTAAGGTGTTTTAACCTCAAAAATACCAGTCCATAATCCATCATAACACTTCCATCAGTATAAAAGTCCATACCTTTTCACAATCACATCAAAATCTACCAACATATTTGTTTAGAACTGTTTTGGCTTGTAGTGCTTAATATGCTTTCCTTATGATTCAGATGACGTTTTCAATAAAGCAAGAAATATTATGAACAGAGAACTGAAAGCAATGGATTGAAGTTAAAAACGTCTTAACAACTGGATTTTTTTCTTACAAACACCCAGCTCCACATTTGATTTGATGGATAGAATTAGATTATTGTGATGCTTTGATCAGATGTTTGTTTGGCACCCATTCACTGATCCATTGGAGAGCAAATTATGTAATGCTAAATTTCTCCAATTCTTCTCATCTACATCATGGATGGCCTGCGGGTGAGTAAATTTTCATTCCTTTTGAATTTTTAGGTGAACTATTCCTTTAAGGCTCTTTAAATCATTTAAGAACAAACATAAGGCTTTTTTACGTTTAATTACTTGAACTGGTTTATGGGTTTAAAGTAATTTTTAATGCAGAGTGGCAAGGGTGCAGTATTAGAGGAACAAAGGCCCCATGGTTAATGGCCTAGCTGTGCCTGAGGCAAACTGATTGTTGCGTACTCTCTGATACTAACCATCACTGAGGTTTAACACACACTTTATGGCATTATTATCTAAGTGCACATATGTGAGTGCAAATATGGTATGGCTTTACCTAGATGCCAAATGAAAAAGAATATAATCATTTTTATGGCGGGTCACAATATACTATCATACTAATTGTATTTAAATTAGTTTATATTTTTGTTTATGACTTTGTTAAATTCTACACCTGAACATTGTGTGGATAACCACGTGATTTTCTTTCCAACCTCATTGAAGAGCCCCATCCCATCCCAAATGCAATAATTCAAATGCAGTCAGATTATGATCTAGATTTATGTTTTATTTCAAGGTATTTCCAGTCAGTCCATGTCATATAAAGGCCAATTCACACCGCACAGACAAACGCCAACAGACTAGTTGGCTCAAGTGGGCTGTTGTATTTAGAATCTTATGAAAAATAAGACTCATGTTCACACCACACCAACAGACACCGACCAACTGGCACTGACTGGGAAACAATGGATGATCCTATATTCACAATCCAAATTTTACTCTTATTAATGTATTTGTATGTCAGTATTCACATGAAAAGACAGTGAATTAACCAAAAGGAGCTGTTGGTGAAGCTGTGGTTATTGTCTGACTATACAGCGGTATAGTCTGTTGGAATCTGTTGGAGTCTGTGTGGTGTAAATTGGTCTTAAGAAAACTTAATAATAAAGAGAAATAAGAAATTTCACATTACATTTTTCTACATAAATGATCTGCTGGATCTTGACATCTCTGTGTGCTTACCATCCCACCACAGCTCCCTGCTCAGAGAAAGGTGGCTTTCATCATATGCAGTAAAATAAAAACGAAAATAATTTTTTGTTTGGGCTTTATTATTGAATGCACACAGCTGGTCTGAGAGTCCTGGTCTCATCTGAATCCATCCAGTTGTATATGCACCTTTTTTTGTGGTGGAAGCAGATAAACTTCACAGATAAACAAATACACAAGGACAGAGCTCTACCTCTTCTTGTGCTGTGCTGTCCCGCTGACTGCCTTTAGAGCAGTTTTTTAACAATCAGTATCTGCATATTAGCGTCCGTTAAACAACATCGTTCACTGTCTAATACATTTGCATTTCAAAATCTTCTTAAACGCGTTCTGGAAGTCTTTGTTGAAGTACGCGTATATGACGGGGTTCAAAAGTGAGTTGGAGTATCCGAGCCAGTTAATGACCGCACTCAACCACTCAGGCATGAAACAGTCTTGACAGAAAGGCAAAACCAGCGCCACGATGAAGAAGGGCAGCCAGCAGAAAATGAACGTGCCCATAATGATTCCCAGAGTCTTGACCGTTTTGCGCTCTCTGGCCAGAGCAACTTTGCGCTTCGCTTCCGTGTTTTTCTCGTTTCTGCTCTCGAAGCACGGCTGAGGGTTGTTGGGCAGGCTCAGGTGGTTTCTGGAAATGGTCTGAACTTCTGTAATCTCGAACGACTCTCCGTCGTCCGAGTGTTTCAGCGTTCCGTTTACGCAGGAACCCGGCTGCGGCTCCACGCTTCTCCTCCAAGTTTTGCTCACCTCGCCGTTCGCCTTCCTCGGGAACAGCGCCGGAGACACCGCCAGGCATTTGTCCGCGATTTTAGCTTTCTCGGTTTTCTTCACTGTTTTCCTTATGCGAAACCTCGCCGCTCGGAATATCCGCCCGTAGAGGACCAGCATGAGGATGAGGGGGATGTAGAAAGCTCCAAAAGTCGAGTAGATGGTGTACCCGTGGTCCTGGCTGATTGTGCACGCGTCGGGATCTGCACGGTCCTCTGGTTTTCTCCAGCCCAACATGGGAGGAATGGAAATGGAAAATCCTATTAGCCAAGTGAGGCTGATCAAGATAGCCGCTCGTCTCGGGGTCCTTTTATTTACATAGTCTATGGGATCAGTAATGGCCCAGTATCTATCCAAAGCGATTGCGCACAGGTGCAGGATGGAAGAGGTGCAGCACAACACGTCTAGAGAGATGAAAATATCGCACATCTCCTGTCCCAAAGTCCATTTGTTCAGAACCTGGTACAGGGCTGCCATGGGTAGCACAAGAACCGACACCATGAGGTCTGTGACGGCCAGGGAGCCGATGAGATAGTTGGCCACATTCTGAAGCGATCTCTCCAAGGCGATGGCAGCGATGACACACGCATTTCCCAATATGGCAAACAAAATTAACGCGGCCAGGAAAAACGAGCCGATTATTTGGTAACTTAAAGCAACTTCGCCAACTGTGGTCGCGTTCCCGCTCCAGTCTTGGCTCTCTGTGGTGTTGTTGTAACTCTCCATGGTGAGAGCGGTCACTCAGAGACAGTCCCTCGCACCGGTCACCTCGCTGCTCTGAAGACGCATGGCGGGCTCCGGGCTCAGGAAGTGCCGCACGCTCGAGCTGCGATCATTGGCGTTCAGTGACGAAGTGAATTCATTTATACGAGTCGTGCTAAGTGCGTCAGAGATGGCTGAGGAGAGGTTGGCGCACGCACTTTTGCAGAGCGGCCGTGCAAGCTTTACAAAGTTATCCTTTCGGCTGTGCAGTCCTCTAGTATAATATGTTTTGAGATATTCAACAGTTGCTGGTATGAAAGCTGAGCAGGCAAATTCGACAACCAGCTGCGTCCGGTAAATTGTTTCGTAGGTACTTGTTTTGCTGACAAGGGCACAGTTTCTTCAAACATGTTGTATAAAAATCAATTTTATTTCTCTACACAGCCACAGCCAAACGTTTTTATTTGTTTATTATAGTTCTGCAGTGAAAACGTCTTTGCATTTCAATGTGAGTTTCGTTGCAGGTAAAGAAAAACGTCTAGTTTAACTGCTGGGTCTAAAGATAATTATAACGAAATTATTAAACAATGCACTGCATATACATAGATCTGAAGAATACATTTCAATCAAATAAAAATGTGTAGACAAATAATGCAATTCTTAAAATTACAACCCTTAATAGGCTATTATTTGATCATTACGCAATAAGAAGTCATGACCTATGCCATAAAGAGCTATTTTTGCCTGTTTTAATTCATAAAAGTTAGTTTTTCTTGTACTGATGTATTTAGGTTGATGATGAATAATATTGGAACAGTAGGCTATCGGTTAATTTAGAACCATTTTTAGTTACCCTTTTTCAGTAAGACATGACAGTGATTTGAAAGTAATAATGTTTTGAATATCACAAACCCTTTGATGATTATTAGATTTATTGTAATAGTGTACTCTTTGCCGCCTATGACTTAAGAGATACGTCGTGAAAATGCACTTTCAGCACCGCGGACAGTTCCATGGGTTCCTCAGAACGGAAATCTGCTGCCATCTGCTGAGAACATGGCAAAAAGATGAAAGAACATAATGAGGGCATGTTGTGAAACGAGATCCTTCTTCCCAACGATTCAGATTACTGTTAACTTCATGCACCACAGCACACCACAGACTTTTAGTCTCCCAGCATTTAATACTGAAAAAGCGCTGAACTATCAACTGCGTGATTAATATTAAGATATTAAGATTAAGATTAATATTGTAGCCTTATGTTATAGCGTTCAACTTGAATGTATCTTTGAAAACATGCAAGTTGTGAGAAGTGTGAAAATAAAAAAAAATAAAAAAACTGGGCTCAACCAAGGTTTGCATATTTAAAACTGTGCAGAGGACATAAATATTTTACTCTCTATGCTCTTTACTCTGGAGGACATAAGCTAAGGACAGATGTTTGTTGCATTAAAATATTATTTTTCAATATTATGAAAACATTATTATTATTATTATTATAAACGTATTATGCTAATTTTACATTTGTTTTCATCAATGAAGCAGAAAAAAGCATTTTCTTGAAATTGCCTACAAAATACTGTAAAATATAAAAAGATGTCATTAAATTATATCATACGTTTTTTATATTTTAATATGAATAAAATATTAAGGAGATAATATTATTTATTATAATAAAATATTTAATTCAAATTATAATTGTTTAATTACAATTTTAATTAAATATTCTAATTAAAATTCTATAATATAATATGTTAGAAGGTATAGAAGAAGTTTTTCCCAAATTAAAATTGTTTAATTAAGATGTGGGTTCTAAAACTTGGGCTTCTAACATAATGACTGTATGGGGGGAAAAAAAGAAAAATGAAGTGTCAAGTGAAAGCCAACTGTACAAAATGACCACAGATTTCGTTTCAGTCAGCATGGCTGTCATATTCCCATATGCTGCCGATTGTTCAGACAGAAAAAGAGCTGACAGTGTCTGTTGAAAAAGGTTGGTCTAGTTATTTCACCTAATTTTACCACCCTTAAAACACAATGCATGCATTGTGAGTTGTTTGAATTCTATAGGCCCCCAGAGACAATCGGGTCGCTGAACTGCCACTATTTAGGGGGCTTTACCTTTGTCAACAGTGCAAAATACCTCAGGGGGCCAGTATGTTCCTGCTCACCTCTTCAACAATGAACTCCAATGTTTCCTGGTCTGCTGCAGAGTTGGGCACAGTGGGGTGGGCTGGGGGGTGGGGGGGGGGTGTTTCGGTTCAACACTGAGTTGTCCGATCTGAGATGGATTCACATGGAGAAGAGGACTTTGAGCGCACGGTGGAGGCCCTGTGTTTGGAGTTCAGGCCTCTGGAGAGGGCCAAACTGGGAGCCAGATTAGCCCACAGGAAGACGTTTAGTATGGACAATACAAACCATCGGGAGGTTCATAACAGGGGGCGAGATTCCCCACAAGGATATTCTGATCTGCGCTTTCCAGACTGTGAACCCCCAGCAGGGCATATGCTGAGGTCCACTGACAGCCAGCAGGCCTACACTTCACCATGCCACAGGACAAGCTCTCCTTCCTATAGAAGGGCTGTGATGCTTTCGAGGAGGTCTGATGTAGAACCTGTTAGGTCAGATATTATTAGAGGCTCACGCATCTCTCACGAGGATCAGGAAGCGGGCGGCTCCTTCAACCGCAGAGCTCCTCTGATGTCTCTCAGCAGCTCTGAGGAGGAACAGGAGGCTGGAGAACAGGCTGGCAGAGATTCAGCAGGGCTCAGCGTGGCTTCATCCCTGCTTACACCCACTCCCACTGGGGAACGCAGGCTGGGTAAGAGAGAAAGGAAGCGACTGAAGAGCCTGAGGAGGAGACAGAGGAGGAGAGAGCGCTGCAGACACAGCCAGCAGCAGGAGAACGTGCAGGTGAAACAGAAACGCAGTCAAGCATGCATTTACACACTCACACATGCTGTATGCTGTAATAGGACCCAAGCTCTTCTGTCAGAATATTAGCTCTCTTCAGCTGCATTTGTAGAGAAGCGAATACTCACAGCAAGTGAAGATAAGAAAAAGTTATTTGCAATTGTTAAGTCTTTGTTAAATGTGATACAAATGAACAAAATCAAACAATGATTAAAGACAATATTCTGTTACATTTAGAGCTAAAGATTAAATTATTATAGAATAAATAACTTAAAATGAACTGAATTGAACTGATTTACCATGAAAAACTAATCATTAAATAAATAATAATGCGATTACAATAAATTATTTTATAATAAAGACAGCATAGAATAAAATATCAGAAATAAAACACGGAATAAAAAACATATTTCATATTTTATTTCATTTGTTCACTTGCATATTTATTGTGTAAATTTGTTACAATTTATTTTACAAGATTTTACATAAATTTGTAAGATCTACATTATATATACAAAATGTATCAAATGTATATATATTTTAATATACTTTAATATAAATTTATACAACTATTTATCCCAGAGATTCCACCAAATCTATATAGTCAATAAATGGTGGTATTTATTTTTTAAAGTTGTAAATATTTACCAGCTTGCTTAAAATGGCATCAGAGAACTACAGTATTACTTTTATGATAAATATTAAATTTAAATAAAGAAAGAAAAAAACAATGCAAACATAACCCAGAAAAACATCTAGTAAGAGACAAAGAGCTGGATGACAGTAAACCTAATAATAATAATATAGGCCTATATATTAATATATTACATTACTATTAAAATACTATACAGAATATTATATGTTACCTTTATTCAGAGTTTGCCTTGTTTCTAGACTGATTGTTTTCTACATTGTAATGGGCCATTAGTCTTTTTGTCCAATTAATATTTACAGTTTTTCTGAATTGCTAAAACACTAAAACCCATTGGCTAAACAAAGTTCTCAGTTGCCAGATCTCATTTAGCTAATTGTGCAGTCTGTTGTCAATACCTTAAACCATTTCACATGGTAAAACACAATTTGCAGATCTAGATTTCAAATTTTCAAAAACAACTCTATCCATACTAATACAGTTTTTCTCAATTGCTAACACACATTCCTGGAAAGCTGTTCTCTTTTTCCATAAACTGTGAACACAAGTGGCAACAATCAAATACAAATAGAGAAAACATGTTATTGATTTAACACAACCACTCGATAGAATGTTTTCATGGATCAAAAGACAATGGCGGAAAAAATTTTTACATTTAAAAATGTAGTTTTCCTTAAGAACTACATGTTTTGAACAATGTGTTTTCTATTTTTTGGTTTATTGTTTACTGACTGCTTGACAGTGTATATCATTTTTATCACACAGTTTATGATTTGAGAGCAGTGATTGATTTTGAACACAGGTAAAACTGTTTTGAGGTGAAAGTTTTATGAGGAGTCTGAGTTTGTAAGTAAAGGTTTTGTGTTTAATGGTTTCAGAAAATGGAGCAAGGTTTCAAAAATTGTGTTTTAGCAAGTGAGAAAAACTAGGTTTATTTTGTAATGATGGTCAACTGACTGTGTATTATCTCTCACACAATTCGTACATAATTCATTACTTTTTCCCTTTTTTATGTAGCTCATTATAAAGCTGAATGATCGCTCACAGATCATTAATTCAGAATTTATCACTTTCCAGCAGAGGGCATCTTTCAACAATCAACAGGTTCTGTATTAGTGATTTTGAATTCAGCGCAACAAAAAGCATTAGCTGCATTAATGCTCACTCTATCACAAAATTTCTATTAAAAACAAATGAAAGGTTTAAAATGATTGTTACAATAGTTCTTTTCTCTTGATTATCTTTTAATGCACCAAACCCCAAACTGCCTGGTATGAAATCGAAACCAACATCTGTGTCATATTCATTTATAGAAATAAGAATGAGTTTTGACTTTATTTTATGCACTAACTGCTGTGTGTTAGGATTCTGGCATCCACAGGAAGTGTTTTTGAGTTGTCAAGTGGGATGCGGAGGCTTTTATGAGATGTGTATTTGGTGATAATGACACACCTAGGGAACAAGGGGCATGGGCTGTGGAGGTCCCCGTGGGTGGGAGAGCTGTGATTAAGAAGACAGGCCCTGTGCATCAGAGGAGTCATGTGTGGGACACAACACCCCTGTGACACAATTCAAAACAGGACAGTTCAGGGAATCTTACTGTGTGTTGACAGTCCAACAAGTCAAGTCAAAACACTGTTTATACGAGCCATCAGCATAACACTGCAAGCGATGCTCTCCAGTAAAGGTGAAGTTCAGCAGATTGTTGAGTTTAATAGCAGCACTGAGTCATCTCTTCTGCTCTCTCACTCTGCTGAAGAGCTCTACAGGGAACCCATCTAGCAGCAGTGAGGATGAGGAGCTGCCTGGCCGGGATCGTGAAGGCTATATCTGTGCTGTGTGTCTGGATGTTTACTTCAGTCCCTACATGTGCCATCCCTGCAGCCACGTCTTCTGCGAGCCTTGTTTGCGGGCGCTGGCTAAGAACTGCCCCACAAACACACCCTGTCCGTTGTGCAGAACCACCATAACACATGTCTTCTTCCAGAAAGGTTTGTTTCACAAGAAAGACATCTTCTGTTGTCTTTTTGCAAATGCGAGTAGTAGTACTACACTCTTTCATAAAAAAGATGCTTCACGATGCCATAGAAGAACCTTTTTTTCTAAATTGTTCCATAAAGAACCTTTCAAGGTGCTCTATGTGATCTTGCAAAACACTAGAGGTGCAGGATGTGCGCCAAAGAAAAAACAAACTTCGGCCAACCAATCGGCAAGAAGAGGTGGGGTTTAACGTGCTCACCTCTTCTTGCCGGTTGTTTGGCCGAAGTTTGTTTTTGTTGTCGTGCCCAAAGTGTTTCTTTTGGTATTGCAGCCTATGAACGTTTTTTTCCAATGTATTTAGAGGGCAGACAGCAAGACGATCAAGGGGTGATGCACATGGTTTGAGATAAAAATAAAATCGAGCTAAAATCCTGCAACATCGCATAGAGCACCTTTAACACCTGGAGAACCTTTCTGTTTAAAAAGGTAAAAAAAGATATGGTTCTTTAAAGAACCATTAACTGAATGGTTCTTCTATGGCATCGCTCTTAAGAACCATTTGAAGCACCTTTATTTTTAAGAGTGCAGTAGTAGTAGTATAAATTTTAGTAGTAAAATAATTTTACTTTTTTACGATTTTCATGAATTATTTTTGAGAATTTTACAAAACAGCTAATATAACTTATTTAACTTTAATTTGTTGTTGTTGTTAGATGTTGATGATGCTGTTTTTAAACAAATTAAATTATTAAATTAAATTAATAAAAAGCTAATAATATTATTTTGCATAACTCATTATTGTTGCTGCTGTTGTTGTGATTGGTCAAAGGGTTTGCAAAAACAGCTAATAATATGTTATCATAATATTTTATTATTTGTTATATTTTTAGTGAATTTGTGGAAAACAGCTTATAACCATAATTTATTTAAATTTGATGTCATTTTTGTTTTTGTTGATGATGATGATTTAATAATTTTGGCAATTTGTCAAAGTTGTTATCCCAGAGTATAAAAAACACACAGTTTTAGCTAAAAAAACAAATAATAAAAAAATAGATCACTATATATATTAGGGATAATGGACAGGCAGCCGGTAGTTATCGCAGAAATAAGCCCCGACAGTGTGATCAGGATCATATGAATTTCAAACATTTTATTGGCATATTTGTTTTAAATGAACATTTTCATCCTTCTGCGAAATGATATAGTACCATGTGACTAACATTCAAACGTTAGTAAGACAATTTATGACCTCCCGGATGATCCAAAATGGGCAATGAGGTGCCTGGTTGCTCGTCGACGTATTGGCGGTTGATTTTTTAACTTTTCCAGCACTTTCCAGCTTACTCAAGGTAAATTAACCTGAAACTACACAACAAAACTTCAAATAATTATTTATCTGTTATTGATGTTATCAGGGCATTCACACATACACACACACTTCGGTTCAACATGTCACTAAAGTGGCCACGCCCTTAATTATGCTGAATTTTTAGGATTAATATAATTTAAATGGATATAAAAAAAACTATAAAAAAGTTATAAAAAAATTCACCCCCCTCAAAGTTGTCACGAAGGGCAAAATTAGCTATATCGACCAAAAAAAATGTTGTACCAGGCTGTAAAAAAGTTTTTTTTTCTACAGTAAAGTTGGGCATTTTAACATGGAGAGTCAATGTGATTGACTCCCTTTTGGAGCCAGCCTCCAGCGGCTAGTCGATGAATTGCAGTTTTAATCACTTCCGTGTTGGTTTCACTAGAGGGAGCGGGAGGTTGCCGCTTGAAGCGAATTCAACGCTGCTGCACCGAGGGTTGGGCACGCACTGGGAAGAGTTTGCACGTACGTGGCAGTACCAGAGACTCGCTGAGGTTTGTCCAAGAAGTCACTTGGAAAAATGTCACCAAGGGGGTCTGAAAAGTCACTAAATCTAGTGACAAAGTCGATAAGTTGGGAACACAGCCTCTTCCATTGTCAAAGATAATGTGTATTGCGTGGTTACATTACATGCAACGTCACGTGTTTTCAACCGCGGTTAAGACGATAGACCAAAATCTCTATCGGTTGACAAATTTCTACTGGTTAATCATGTCTACCAGTATATCGCCCACCCCCTAGCTTGGATGAATACTTGATACTTTAGCTTGAATACTGAACGTTGAATAAATTGTTGTAATCATGTCCCTAAGTCTAATGTGTTCAATACAACAGGTGTGGTCATTTTAGTTTGATTGCAATGAATAAGGTTTATAATTGCACAGCCATGAACTTACTGT
>JAUMHI010000046.1:9753890-9789751 GCA_032359435.1 Enteromius unitaeniatus | reverse complement strand
CACGTGGACACACAGAGCACATGGGGATCACAAACAAAACATGACAGAACATGAAACATAGGACCACGGATGTTACACAGAGATGCATGCCATGTCTGCACCAGATCCTTTTATTAGAGTTGTGGCAGCAAATAATAAAAATTCGGACAGAAATTTGATTGATTATATTGTATTATATATGTGACCCTGGACCACAAAACCAGTCTTAAGTATGTTTGTAGCAATAGCCAAAGATACACTGTATGGGTCAAAATTTTGGATTTTTTTTTTTTTTTTGCCAAAAAATATTTTGGATAGTAAGTAAAGATCATATTCCATGAGGATATTTAGTCAATTTCTTACGGAAAATATATTAAAACTTTTTGATTAGTAATATGCATTGATAAGATCTTCATTTGTACAATTTTAAAGGTGATTTTCTCAGCATTTAGATTTTTCTGTACCCTCAGATTACAGATTTCCATTTAGTTGTATCTCAGTCAAATATTGCCCTATCCATCCAAATCACACATCAATGGGAAGCTTATTTATTCGACTTTCAGATCATGTATATATCTCAATTTCGGAAAATTAACACTTACGACTGGTTTTGATGTCCAGGGTCACATATGGTCTGTAATTGTGATTTTCATGACATACTAAATATAAAATTTGTTTTGTGATTAAATCAATGATTAGCAGCCATTTTTAATGTCTATCTAGCTTAGTATTTGAGTTATGTGTTATGCACTGAGAGTGTTAATGGTTCATCATTTCCCTTAATTATATAGTTTTAAGAGTCTTTTGTGGTCTTTGTGTGGACTGGTTAAAGCAAGAATTTTTTATTTAATCAAATATCAAGTTTTGCCCAAAATACTTTAAGCAACAAATGAATCTAAACAAACTGTGGGCCGTCATCTGCTAAACCACACGTTGCAACTAAACAGACTTGTTTATTTGCACAACCCATTGTACAATACTGTACAGTGTTATATAGTGTACAACACTATATATATGGAAATGCAATGCCTGTTACAAAAAATAGTTAGGATTCCCAGAAAGCTCAGCACTAAATACAACAGGTTTGCATGACTATGAGGGATTTAAAAGAAACATTGCAGTAACCTTTGTTTCAAAGTCATGGCCCTCAGATGGCAAAAATGTAAATGTTGTCCATAGATGGGCTGTGGTTATCAACAGCAGCCAAATTTTGGAGGTTAAAGGGTGAGAAGCATTGCCTAATACACATGCAGTGCTAGAGCAATCTGTGAAGAGCTCGAGAAGAGTGAAATTTTTTCAGCCAATTAGATTCAAGGGAGGTTCCTCTCCCTCCTTCCTCGTATGGCTGTCTGGACAATCAGGCCCTCTGTGTTGACTGCCGTGCCCCTTTAACTCCCTCGTGGGGTCGGACCCTACTGGCCCTTCCCAGTATCTTCAAACACTCCACATGGTGGAAATGTGACTGTATGCCTCATAAAATGACCTGTATAATATAATATTTGGGGTCAGTGCAGTTGTATTTATTTATTATTCATTAGATGAATCAAATATAACAGTAAATAAATAAATTTTTTTTAGAAAAGGTTTCTATTTTGTATAAATGCTGTTGTTTTGGATTTCTGTTCGTCAAATAATCCCGAATCCACAAAAATATTAAACAACACTAAAAATAATAAGCATATTAATAAACAGCATAATAGATTTCTGAAGGGTCATGTGACATTGAAAATTGGTGTAATGATAGAAATGAAACATTTGAAAATATATTGAACTTCTAAAAAAAAATTACTGTATTTTTGATCTAATAAACACAACTTTTCAAGCATTTCCAAACAGTCCTCTTCCTTCTAAAACAGCACTGTTTTATCCTATTAATAATGGAACTTAATTATACTTAGCTAAAAGCAATACAGTCTCATAGACATGCTAATAAGCATTGAACCTGTCAATACAGATTTGTAATGTATTTTACACTCTCTTGCTGTATGACAGCAGCATTCCTTTGAGTACTGGGGCCTCTCCACTACCTGACTGAGAAGATCCATCCATGTCCTTGAGTAGAGACGATCAAGGCTCTGGTCTGAAGTCTGGTACAAGCAAAAGCACAAGAACATATCTAGACTATAATTTTGTTATATATTTGAATATAGTAAATCAGATTTTGTGAATGTAAATACAAAATAAGTATCACAATGCAAAAAGACAGGGTTATGAAACCTGCATGTTGTTATTATAGTGTTGTTAGATGTTGAGATGGGGTGAAGCTACAGGTCATTTGACGCACATTTAAACTATATCAGGAGTGTTTTTTTCATTTCTATCCGGCCATCTATATAACTCTCCAGGCTTAGTTGGACTTTTGAGATCATACCCATCCTTCCCAAAGCGCCACTGACCTCTCTATGATTTGTGCTGTTGACCAAACAAATATAGTGTACTTATTTTTAGCCCAATACTTCAGCTAGCTGGATACTGCCTGTTCAGACTTCTTGCTTGTGACCGTTATTTCTCACTATGTTACAATGTCATCGCCATTTCAGACAAACCATTATCTCTTCCATGGAATATTATTGTGATGGGACCCAAAAGTGGCAGAGGAATAGAGGGTCATCGAGAGACTCAACCAAGCACAGCGAGTAAATCACGAAGCGCCCCCACATACGTAAATCACCGTATGAACGATGGCAACTAGTCAACAGTATTTCTGTCACACACCCAGCGCTAATATATAAGTCGAAGCCAGTTTAAATTCTTTATGCTTCATTCGGTGTGAGATGATGTTTCACGGGGACCTTTAGCTGAGATAGCATGAGCGTTTGACATTTTGAAAGGTTTTTCGTTGGCCTAGCGTAATTTCATAATGGGAACTCTAGTTTAACACAGTAAATGCAGAATATTAGCTGGTGAAAATATCCTCCGCACTGTCTGCTTGCTTAAAAGACCCCTGGTCACCTACAGATAATGACAAGCCCACGTATGGCTGGAAGTGCTGAGCGTTGCAGAGGCTGTTAATTGTCTGGTTTCCTCGTATAGGGTTTCGCACAGACCAGCTAAGAATTAATGGCGGTAACAGCCAACGCGTTTTGGTGTGAAGGAGTAAGGAAATGAATTGGAGAAGCTGTGGAAATGGCAATGGCCCTGGGGCTCTCAGGGGGTTTCAGCTCAGTATCTGTCAGAGGGGTGTCATCCGGGAGCGCCACTGATAATGATTTTTCTTTTTCCCCTGCTCAGGGAGACAGCAGAAGCTATGGCTTACTCTCTCTCACTCGGTCTGCTCTACCTGGGCTTGCTGTATGGAAACGGACTGGTGTCTGCGAGATCCGAGCTCTTCACTCAAGGTACTGCACTCATAACCACGTCAGAAACATTTGTCCTTTTACATTGCCACAGCAGTCTGATTTGCAGTTGGGTCAGTAAAATATTGAAGAAGAAGAACACTTATTTTTTAGACTTATTTTGATATTTTTGTATTTCCACATTGTATTGCATATGGAAGAATACAGGAATTTTCATCAGATGATTGAATAGCTGTATATGGTAAGAATGAATCAGAATGTTTTTGGAAGAATTGTGTGTTTTTACATGGGTTTACTTTTTACAAGCACCACCTTAAATCTCCTTCAGTTTTCCGTTTCAGCTTTCATAGGCTACATTCCCAATATTAAATAATAATTGTGATGAACTTATTGTGGTTGTTGGTTCTAAAATTGAGATTATTACTTAAAGAAAAATATTAAACAATATAAGAACTGTAAACTGTAAAATAAAAAATAGTAAATGAATAGTAAATTAACCTGCCTTTCTCAGATACTGAACACTGTATCATGAGCCATGCATATGACATGGCATGCCAGAAAATGCATAGATTTATTTAGTTTAATTGCTGCCAGGGCCATTGGACAGTCACTGTTATGATATTGAGTTTATTAAAAAAAAATAGTGGAACCCCATCGTCTATACAAGGTGGAATGAGGCAGCTGTACTATAGGTGGTATATGCATTTAATGTAACCTATTTTTAATTATTTGCTTATGCAAATATACTGTACATCAGATGGATGCATTTGGCTACTTGGACTGGACAATTACAGAAATTAAAGATTGGTTAGGGGACATTGATATTCATAAAGTTGGTTTATTTATTTGAGAATATGTAAAAAAAAAGAAATTTTTATGAACCTTTATTTATTTGTTTGCTTATTTTATACGTTAATGTAGCAAATGAAAAAATGACAATTTACGAAGGGCTTTTATCAATCACAGAATTAACTGTAGATATCTGTGCCAGGTCATTATTGGAAAATCATTGGGCCTGTGTCAAGATTATTCACCTTTGAGCACACAGAACTTTTTTACTTTGGTCTAGTCAAACAATCCTTCAATAAATAGGTTTTGTTTGAAAGTAAACACATTGACTGTGGTCATCCAAAGTCCAGGGACAGGATACAGTGGCGCTTATGGGATGATGAACTAAACGGGATGTCATCACTGCACGTAGCTTATCATTGAGATGGAGACAGCGATATGTTATGGTGAATAACATTTGTGTAATAGGCTTTCACAGATGCAGTGAATAACTTGGGTTAATGACCCAGTAGATGCACACAAGTTGGAGCACAGACTTTAGCACTTTGATTAAAGTTCGCCTTTTTTACTTTTATATTTATTAAGTTATTATTGAACTGCTATGGATGGAAATATTGCCTTATTGTGTTGTAAGTGCATGTTTATTTTGGAAAAGTGGGATGTGGAGAACAAGTGTATTTTGTCATTTTTATAATAGTTGCCAAGATGTTCCAATAAAGATGTTCTAGAGCTTATTATGATATAAAAGGTATTTATTTTCATTTTTTAACAGATTATAAGTGCAAAAAATCTTCTTAATTATTCCAACATGTTGCCTTGTGAAACATGTCCTGCCTGAGCCAACCAAGTCTCATGATAAAACACAACTGTTTCATGTTTTGGGAAATTTGTATGATTTTTAGAAAAAAAGAAATAGGCATCAAGGTCAACAGATTTGAATGAAATTTATAATAAAATTTGTTATTGCCACGAAAGTGCATAGTGCAAAACAGTTAATAGAGTTTTTAAACACAAAATCATAATGTGCACAAGTTTACTTCGCAGCAGGCGCCACATGTAAGGAAACGTTCTAGCTATGTTTCATAAATCCGATCATTTGCCTAGGATACTTTTTGTTTGACAGGTGGTGCCGTTGTGTTTCTGGGTGCCGATTGTTCAGATGACCCAGCATTAAAATATGTTTTTGCGTAAAAAACAAATTACTTGGGACAGACATCTGGAAACCCTATTGAACGGGCTGTCCGTCTGTCTTGAGTGTGTTCTGAGGTGTTCTGAGGACAGGCTGCGGTTTGATTGAGTACAGAAGCAGTCGTCTTGAGTTATGGCTTCGGACAGGGGCCATATTTGTGGACTTTTTTGTGAGGGAGGTCTGGCAAGCATGACTCTTCAGTTTTGGCTGGAATTTCAAAGACATGATTATGTCTTATGGAGAGAGTGAACTGGCTGCGCTTCAGGCCTGCGCTGTCAAAGTCATGCATGTATGTTAATGTGTATCTAATAAATCAGATGTTCGTGGATCAACTCGCTTATTTGGATTTCAACTCACTTTGGGCCAAGCATATGGCCTTCGTGATAGAAGTGTAACGAGATAAGGCTGCAAATTTCAACTATTAACAACATGCAGATTTGTTGCACCTCAGAAATGGCTGATGACAGATTTCAGATGACTTGATGATTTTTGTCGTTGGATAACAATATTTAGAAGTGCTGCTAAATTCTTGGATCAGAGTACCCGAGGACACAAGGTGTTATTATCCTTAATATTGAACTCTTAAGAGATGCTGCAGAGCACTGTAATTATCAAATGTACTTTAAAGAGTATTAAGTGTTTACAACATTTTCAAAAACATTAGCTTGTACTTGTACTTTTTATTAATAATAATAATGATAATTTATATATGCAAACTTATTTTAATGATAAAATAGTAGTAGAAATAATAATAATAATAATAATAATAATTATTATTATTATCATTGTTATAACTAATAAGTGTTAGAATAAGAATTCAATTTATAAAAAATAATAATAATTATATAACTGTTATTCATGACATTTAAATAACTTCATAAATCAATGTTAATTAGTAAAATATAATATAGTAAATAAAGTGAATGATTACAACAATATTATTAATAAACATAATTATTAATCATAGCTATTAAAACAAGAACATATTTATATTTATAATAATTATTATATATGAATATGTAAATATATAATAATATATAATAATTATTATATTATTGTTATTATATTTCTGCAATTTGAGAATAAAAGTAATACTTATTAATGGTTATGTGTATTATTATATTATGGAATATATTTGCTAATTTTTGTTTTAATTTTAATGTCTAACTGTATAGTTTAAAACATTATGTACTTTTCACGTGAGTATGAATGATTGTTACTCATTTTGGGTACAATTAATACAAAATATACGCAATAATAAATCTATTACTTTATCTATTTATCTATAATAGACCTAACATTGAAAAATCAATGAGACCTTTAGATTAAATATCACAATAGGAGCTTCAGTCCCATGAAGCTTGGATCTTAACACAATCCTGATGTACTGTAATGACCAAGGTCAGGGGATTGCCCTCTTAGTAAATAAATAAGCAAGCAGACATGCGAAAGACTTCAGAGCAAATGGTGTATACACAGGAAACAGTCGGAAGTAAATTCTTGGAAGTTGTCTTTTTTCCCCTCCACTAACAATATGTTCACTGAGGAGCAAGCCACTGTACCGCTGAAGCCGTGTTTTCTGCAGAGCATGCTGTTTTGCGTTTAAAAGCCTAGTGATTATGTTGGCTTGTTGATTTCTTAATTCTCCCTGCGCCGTTCTCTCTGCCATTACCCTCACACGGCACAGGGGCCGCTGTGAGCGCTCCACAACCTCAGAGTCTGCTGCTGTGACTCAGGGAGTTTTAGTCGCAGGCGGCGTCCCTTTTGGGCCGAAGTTTATTTATGCTAGACAGCAGGGTGAAGTCAGGGAGAGAGCTGAGCCCGAAGAGAAAGTAGAACAGCAGAGGACAGCACAGTTTGCTGTTACATAAGGCAGTGGTTGGCTCTTTTTGTTCAGAAAAACAGAATCCAGTTGCCAAATGGAGAGCAGGACCACAGGGCGGTTCACATTAAACTTTTTCCACAAGGAACGTACGGCCATAAAACAATTCCTCCTCCTCCTCCTCCAACCTTTTGTGGTCTGCAGATTCAGCAAAACGGTTGTAGAAATATGAGAGAGAAATGTTAAATGCTTGGTTGATAGATTATGAGGGATAGCAATGTGGAACGTTTGGTTTGTGGTAATAACAACATTTAAATGGTAAACAAATTAAAAAGTGCATCTGTAGACAAGGAAGTATAGCAATATCAAATTTTATGTATGTATGTAATGCTGTGAAATAATGTATTTTAAAGCATTATTTATTTTTCTGCATTTATTTGTGTGGTAAAATACCCACTAAAGAATTGATTTAGTAGATTAACTTAACCAATGGCCTCATTATCATGGTGTTAGGGAGGATTATGGCCATTATCGCAGATTCACTTGACATAAATCTGCTGTAATTCAGCCTGAGGGGCTGGATTTGTGTTCACTGAACATCAAAGCAATGTTGTGCTAATGATGGACTTAGAATGGCCAGCATTTGTTTATGGTTCTTTACACTGGCTTGACATTACATTTGGAAAAACCATCATTTGCCTTTTAGCAAATGGAAATAGGCACTTGTCTGTCGTTATCAGTGCCTCTGCTTGGATTTCGTCCTCCAGATCTGCCATTATATTCTATAAAACGTGGTTTTAAGTACCTCCCTCTATACATTAAATCAGTGCTGGAGTTTGTGTTAAGTGAGCACTTGCAACGTATTGAGTTTCTCGTCCGCCTTTCTGTACACTCTGTGTGTGTGTGTGTGTGTGTGTTCTTTGCAGTTATTTTTAACACCAGTTTACATTCTGCTGTAAGTGTCTGCTGCCTTCGACCATTTTGTTCATCCTCAAAATTGTTTTGCAGTGACCACAGACAATTGCAGGCGTCAAAACAACAAGACCTAAATAAATAATTATACTATAGGGATGTGCAACAGTGATCAAGTACTCGGCCATGACATAAACGATCAGTCATGAAAACAGTTTTGATTGGTTATAGCAGCACTTGGGGCAGCACCCTGAGCTCTGATTGTTTAGCTTGTAATAGCATATGATCTAAAGTATAGACGTGAGAAGAGAGAGAAGCATGCTTCAAAGTCACGTGGTGTGTTAGCTACATACATATCTGACTAATCTAATATAGGATGCATTAGGACATTTAACATTTGTTAACATGCCAATTGCTCTGCGTATTATCAGTTTTCTGCCATTTGCATCCTTTCATGCAGATGCAAGTTGTAATGTTACGTTTATGCCCCCCGCACTTGCCCCGTCCCCTGAGTATTTGTTTTTGAAACCTATCAGTGTTATCGAAGTATGATATAGAATACTATGAATTATGATGCTTTTGCTGCTACCTTTATGAATCTTGCAAGCTTTAGTGTCCTTTTCATTGTTTCTCCATTGTTCAGTGCTGGGTGATCTGCGTGTGTCTCTAATTCAACATCATCTCTCTCACTCTTCTCCGCAAGCTCTGCCTGTCCTCTTTGCACCCCTTTCATCATAGTTTTTTAATGGACAAAGAAGAGCAGGTGGTGCATGTGCAGGACTGTCAGTGAGTATTTTTACGTGCTGGTCTGTAATACCTATGTTAGTCAGACCCAATCACAGACACAAATTCTTAAGCTCAGCACAGTTCTGGAAACACCTACAGCACGTATGTTTTCATAATGTCTATCTCTCAACCGTTTTCCTCATATATATATATAGGTGGAATATGAGGGGTGCCAAAGCCAAAATCATGTTATCAGTGTTTGAGTAGACTGATATCTGATTACTTAAAACACTGAAGTCTCTTTGAGGTTTGCCAGAGCTAAACAAATTTGCAAATTGTGATGGTAATATACAAATCTTTTAGGAGCAGAAAATGACAGTATTAAGTGAGTTTCTTTCTTTTCAGTAGTATGCACAGATCAGCGTGACAAATGGATTGTCAAGTCACAAAAGTGCTTTAGTGCAGGCTGTGTGTTATAGTTTATAGGGATGTAATGGTATCAAAACTTCACGGTACGGTAATACCTCGGTGTGAATGGCACGGTTTATTGAATCATTTACAGGAAAAACAAAACTAATGAAGAGACTCAATGGCACATATAATGGAACATTTCAATGGCATACAAATTAGCCATCTATCTGAAAACTTTGAAACAGGAACTTGAGTTTTTCAATTTTAATAGCAAAAAATTATTAAACCTTCCACACATCTGATTTAACCTGTCGCTAGATGACGTCGTCAATTGCATTGACATATTCATCACATCAGTACGTCATGTTATCTTGCTTCTCTATGGTCACATAATGTTATTCAATTCACCCTAATTCTCAATATAACTGTTTTCACTGATATTTTTAATGGTTTCTGTTGTCAGAAGAATGGAATGAACATGAAATAGTGACTGACAGTACCTGAGACTCGCTGAGGTTTGTCCAAGAAGTCTCTAGATTTGTCGCTAGTCACAGGCATAATTTGGGAAGCACTTCCTTTGCATGGTTTCCGAGGGAAGTCTGGCCCAATCAGATTTTACCAATGCAAGTAAATCATGACTTTCTTACACTTAAACCCATTTCTACATGTAGGGTGCATTTTTAAAGCTAAGGAACCAATTTGCATTAAGGTTATTTACTCCAGAGTTGTTTGCTGCTGGATTTCTTCCTCTCTTGAAATTTAATTGATCATATTAATTTTGTTTTGGACTGAATATTGGACCACTTTAGATGCGGTTATGCCGTGGGTCAGAGGGCTTTTCAAATGTGCTCATTAGTGACTGCGAATGTGTGTGTGATTTGTAATTAGTTTTGAGGGACCAGGAGAATGAAAATTGCATAACTGCTGTGATATTTTGTGCTCATTATTTAGCTTGTTTATTAACCAAGTTGACCTCTTTTTGCTTAGGTCAGAAAAATGAGTTGTTGTTTTTTTTATATATATATTTTTATAAGTGTTTCTGGCAAACAAACTTGTTTCTTCCCTCTAACTCAATAATTTAATTGAATACCTAAAGCAGAATGTTGAGCTCTTAATAAAAAAAACACCTGATCTGCATAGCTCTTTACCCATTAACAGTCCACTGACGTAATGAATCATTCAATCACAACCATTTCATTTAAACGAAGAAAGGCTTTCTGTGTTCTTTCATAATTCAGGCTTTCGGAGTAAATGCAGGTAAAAGAAGCAGTAAATGTTATGTCTGAACTTCTTTTATGTGTTTGAATGAAGACAATCATGAGTTCTGGATTTACATGAAGCCATTGCTGTTTGTTTATTCTGTATTTACTTCTAAATATGTTTTAAAGAGTATTGGTTATATTGTTTCCGGAACCAGTTATTGTTGAATAAATTATAAAAACATCCAGCTACCTGTGGATGGGACATGGATAATGGTTAATCATCATGTTCTGTTTATCTGAGAAAAAGGCTTGGAATCTGTCTCTGGTAATGAACGCATCCATATGCTAATGGAACATAATGTCCTTGTGCTGTTTTTCTCAGAAAGGCCAGGATTTGTTTTTATATTACTCGCTTTGTGATGTTTCCAGATAGCTGGAGGTGTCCATGTGACCTCCTTACACCAAACACATAAAAATACAAACAGCATTTTCTGCTCTTTTGAAGAAAACTGCTGGCAGATGATGAGAATCATGTCACAATATTTTTTTGCTGGGATTTATACCCATGCACATTCACCCTAAGAATAAGAAATATTCCTTACACATGTTCGTGTTTGTTTAAAGTGCTACACAAACATATACTGTATAATGTAACAGTGCCAGCTATGGCAGTTTTTACCATAAACTAAACTATATATATATATATATATATATATATATATACACATATACATTACCATTAAAAAAGTTTGGTCGGTAAGATTTTTAAAAATCTTTTTGAAAGAATTATTTTATTTTTATCAAGTCTGCATTTATTTGATCCACAAAACAATAATATTGTATTATTATTATTATATTACCGTTAAAACGCTTTTCTTGTTTTAATACTGTATATTTTAAAATATTATGTATTCCTGTCATGGCCCAGTCCAGTCTCCACGGTCACATGATTCCTCAGAAATCACTACAATTATCTAATTATAAATTATGAAAAGTGTTGATGCATTATTTCCACTGTTCTTTGATGAATAGAAAAGATAAACAGAATTAATCTGTAGATTTTACAGTAAAGTAACAGATTATTATATAGATCAATAATTTCTGAATAAAAATATGATTTTTTTAAAATACTGACCCTATACTTATGAATTCAAGTGTGTGTGTGTGTATAAATATATATACATACATACATACATACATACATACATACATTTTTACATAGAATGTCTTAATTGGTCTATTATCCTTACTAATTGTTTTAGGTTCTATGTTTGAAATGTTAACATTTTAAAAAAAAGGTCCTTCAATCTGTTAGAAGTGTTTATTTAATGAAAGACATAGGCCTAGTTTATTCATTTATAAATTCTTTCATGAAATGAGCTGCTGTTTGTAGAAAGTTTGTTATTTAAAAACCTTGGGGACTAACTGTTTCTCTATTTGAACTAAATGAAGCAAAGCCATATTATAAAGGTAGCATTCCCATTTAATTTAAGGGCTACCGATGTGACGTACAGCTCCTTACTACTTAGTGCTTCAGTGTCAGTAGGCCACAGTGATGCTTACTGCATAATGAGTTTCACATGGTTCCAGAATGACACACAACTGTAACAGCATACATACAGAAGCTCACAAGCCCTTATGTAAATGCTCTCATAAGTGCACATGTGTAACCGACACTGCGAGCGAACACATGCTATCTGACAGTCTCTTAGCTTCGCTGAAGTATGCTCTTTCTTCTGATTCTGCTATTAAACTGTCATCTTTGCAGCAAATGAGCTGGAAAAGATGGTGTGTCTGCCGAGCAGCTTATAACCCTGAGCCAATCGAGACATTTGCTGGACAGCCAGTGATAAAGGTGCTTTTTCAAGTGATCGCAATCCATCAAGTTGGTTTAATTGCTGAAATGTGGCCTATTTATTCAGAAGTTTGCGGCTTGCTGAAGTGGAAAACATTTGTCCTGGCTTTCCGTCTGGGCTGGTATCCTAGTTACCGGTGGTCTGTTTTTGCGGGAAGCTGGGTAAACATCATGTTTTTCATTCGCGGGAAACTTTCACCCACACAAGCTGTAGCTTTATTTAAGTTTCCAAGCAGGAGGTGTGTGTATAAGCAACATCATGTTCATTTATTATTCATAAGTACCTGAATTGGTGTAGGGGGAAAAATTTTACAGATCTTCACATGAAGAATTTTTTGCCCTTGCAAAGTCAGTGTTAAAGATCTGAAAAAAAAACCTAAAAACTATTTTGTTAGTGCATTTTGTGCTGTAACAAGTGTATAAAAATCCATATTGCATTTGATTATTGATTTCGAATGTCTCTTGAGTAGGAATCGTTGGTCAGCACTGGTCTAAAATATTCACGCCTGCAGAACCACATACACAGATTAGTATTCAACAGCTCTGCCAAACATCTGAATGATAGATGAGCTCTATTTTGTACTTTGTACTCAAAAGTTTCAGCTCATAGTTTTAACTTCATGCGCAAAAACTGCATAACTCCCTAATTGTATAATTATCAATAAAAAGAGATGGTTGTGAAAGGTCCCACAAACATTTTGCATTCTCTGCTAAATATTTTGAGAGTTTGTATTGGAGCAAAGACGAAAACAAACAATGCTTTTAAATTATATTCTGTTTTTGGATAAGAGTTTGAAACTTTTATAGTTTATCTCATCTAAAGCGTAGCCAAAGCACACTGGTACCACATCTGACTTGCTCATGATAAAAAGTTTCCCAAACTGACATCTAACACAGTTGAAACTGGTCCCAAAGTCTAAATCTGGCCCTTTTACAGCTGCTTTTGCAACATTTTTTGTGAGCGAATTGTGTGTGCTCAAAGACTGTTGTGCTGTTTTTTTTTTTGCCCCCTTTCTAACACCAAACCAAATATTGACCAGGAACAATTTAGTGGTGATAATGTCCCTATCTGCTCTGTCCCCGTCCTTTCCGCAGTGGCCCACAAATCATCTGTTCATCTCAGACCTAATCGCTTCCATAGCAGGCTCTTTTATTGCACATGCCGGAATTTCGAGGGGGAGGGAGTAGCAATAACAGAGTTTTGGGAGTCAGAAAGGGGAAGAGAGACAGTTTTAGAGCCTGACAAGATCCAGACTAGGGCTTTGGTGTTTATTAAGTGATTGTTTAGGCAGCTTTTGGTGTTCTCATATGCTGTTGTTATTTTTTTTTTTACCTGTGTTAGCCAACACAAAAGGAACAATTTGAAACATTTTCATGCAGTTCTTTTCCATACAGCCACAGCTTTATGTGCCATTTTAAGATATAATTTGAAACATAAATTAATCAATTATTTTTCTTTAATTGACTAAAACAAAAATGTTGTACTATTTAAATAAATTGAATCTGTATGAATGAAAAATTAAACACTTAGAACTAAAATCAGTCCTTGAAAATGCTATAACAGAGCATGAAGAATATGTCTAAAGATTACAGAGTTTTTGATAATGGGAAGATAATTATGAATTTTTCTGTTAAAGATCTAATATCAATGACTAGTATATTTTGCATTCCTGGTTTTTGTCCATTTTGGACCCTGACAGTCTGTATAGTTTAAGAATTGTGTATCGATATTTATCATTGTAAAATGATTTTGAAGTAGATTTGTTTTTAATCACATGATAATTGTTTTTATTGTAGTAATTCAGTGCACCATCTTAAGCAAGATATGTGTGTGTATGTGGATGTTAATGCAGCTCAGCAGCTGTGGGATGGGGGAAATACATCTTGTGGTCACTAGATGAAGGAGAAAGGTAAAAAAAATGGGTGTGTAGGGGATCCTCAGCCGAAACATTACTTCAGAGTAAATTAGATTTTTAACGGCCCTCTCCATCCACAAAGCCGCAATTAATTTAACCTGGATTTACTCTTACAGTTATAATTTAGAAAGGGATCAAATGAAAACAGTCATAGAAAATCTTGATACCTTTAGCGGATTTGCTGCCACGTGCAAGCTCTGCTGATTTATACTGCAGTTAGGAAAGGAGCGGAGAAATAGAGGACGAGAAATCAATTGCACCCTCCAAGGCTTATTTATGGCTGCGCAAACGGAGGACAGAGAGGACTGCTGGTAAACTTGGCACCAGAGGAGCTCAACTGCAGAGGACAGAGCTGAGAATGAGCCAAAATATAACATACCGTACATACAGTGTATAATAAGAAAAATATACGCTCTTATTTGTTTATTTATACATGCTGTTAATTCATTGTATAGCACGTTCTATTCTCTCGTCTTGCTTCAGATCCAAGCAGAGGACCTCATTTTACGGGTTGTCGGTCCAGAGAGCAGGAGACTTTCCGTTGCTGGTGGAGCACTGGGATCTTCCAGAACATCACTGAGCCTGGAGCTCTCAGGGTCTTCTACCAGACAAACAAGTAAGAGACAAATACTGAAAGACACCCACTACCTTAAGCTTTTAAAAAACAGGATGGCGGAGGACTTCATAAATAAAGGCCGTTCCTCCTGCCAAGATGCAGACCTTACAGATGCACTGTCAAAACGGGGAGATTAAAGTTATACAGGAGCTTGAGAAGACAGTTTAAACTTGGTGATTAATTAATTAAATGTCACATTTTTAAGCAATATAATATAATATAGTAATTTGAAACTTTAGACTACTTGTGAAAAAATTTTCACAAAAAAAATGTTCATGAATTGTGAAATATAACATCTACCTTACTAACTATCAATAAACAGCAAATTAGGAGTTTGTGTTCCTTATTCTAAAGTAGCACCCAAACCTGTAAAGACCATCATTCATATTCTTAACCCAAATTTAGATATTTAAGCTAAAATCCAAGAGTTTTCTGACCCTGCGTAGACAGCAACACAACAACCACTTTCGAGGCCTAGAAAGGTAGTAAGGTCATAATCGAAATAGTTCATGCATAATCAGTGGTTCAACCATAAAAAAAAGTAAAATACCCAAAATATCTTAATTTGTGTACTGAGGATAAATGAAGGCCTTGCAAGTTTGCAACAACATGTAGGTTATTAATTAATGACAGAACTATCCCTTTTATTGTCTCATAAAATCTATATATTTAACAATAAATCCATGCAGGACAATGTACTGAGGTGTCTAATATTTGTATACATCTAATAACATTGTTTTCTTTATTGACTGGCATCTAGTGCCCTCTCTGAGTGGCAGGAGTGTCCAGACTACACACGTACTGTGAAAAACGAGTGCTACTTCAACAAGACTTTCACACACATCTGGACCTCCTACTGCATCCAGCTGCGCTCAGTTCATGAGAACATAACCTACGACGAGGCCTGCTTTTCAGTGGAGAACATAGGTGAGTTAATAGCTGTAAAACTGCTCCATGAAGGTTTGTACACAGTTACAGAAAGACCTATGTTTTGAGGCCTGATTTCAAATGTTTTTTTGACTTTCCAGTGCATCCTGACCCACCAATTGGGCTGAACTGGACTCTACTGAATGCGAGTCGCTCAGGGTTTCACTTCGACATCCTTATGCACTGGGCTCCCCCTCCGTCAGCAGATGTGCAGATGGGCTGGATGAGACTAGAGTACCAGGTTCAGTACCGGGTCAGAAACTCTTCCCACTGGGAAATGGTATGTCCTACAGATGTTTCTAGCCAGTTATTAAAGTAAGAATATTGTCTGTGGGAGAGACTAGGGCTGGGCGATATATCTGTCTGTCTGTCATGAATCTATCTATCTATCTATTTAAAGCAAGTACTGTAGTGTCCCAGTAAAAGGTTGTTAAAGCATGCATAAATATGTAAATGTTGCTTAAATAATATATCATTCATGTTACAGTTTTTCTCGATTGGTTTGGCTGATTTCTTGAAACAGAAATTACATTCTCAAAATGCTAAGATCATTTGGCAAAACAATGTTACAGTTTAGCACTATAGCTCACTTGCAAAAGCTCATATCTCTCCAAAAACAGTTCACTTATGTGTCAAAACTAAATTCCTTTCCCATATAAAAAGTCAGTACCACAAAAATGGTAAATTGTGTAAGCACTGCAACTCAAAATGTTCAGATGTTTTGTCACTATGGCAAAGCACCACTAAAATATCCCTCATGTCCACCTTACAGTCTTAGCCCAGTCCTTCATTGACAATGGTTACTGTACTGTTTTTGTCTAGCTAACAGAATACAATTGTGTATAAAACAGAAAAAAATTAATAGGATAGGGTAAGAGTAGCCTCCAAGGTTTGACGTCACACATTGCACTCATACTGCCAAGGAAATGGTAACTCCTTTTTTTATTGTAATGATCAACCACACAAAAAGTAACTTCCATATATCAGAGCAAAAAGAAACTGTAACTGTATACAGCATAATAAACTGTAATATAAACACACAAACAAAAAACTAGAGTGCTATAAATAAAGCTGGAGTTACTTACAATATATCTTCACATGCAGTGTCCATTGCATGGAGCAGGGACCTCTGATCTTAAGCCCGATGCTCATACACTCTCGGAGAAAAACTCCTCACCTGACTGTCAATTGCTGTAATAAATTTTAATCAAATGTTCCAAGGATTCACTTACTGTATGGTATTCATGGTATTATGGTCTTGACTAATTTTGACAATTGAACAGACTTTTGTGCATGTAATGACTTATACAATGAAATGACGCTGACACATTTTGGAGAAAACAACCATTAGACTAAGAACTGACAATCAGTTTAGATCAACAAGATCTGTTCACCTGGAAATTGTGCTAAATGTTGGCTATCTGTACTTAATCATTTGCAAAGATGTACTTTTGCACATCTGACATCAGACATTTGCAGTTTGATTAAATGAATGAGAAATTCAATTCTGTTGTGAACAATTGCCAAGTGGTTTGGAAGTTTGTCCATGTTGTTTTGAGAATATAATTTCTGTTTCAAGAAATTAGCCAAACCAATAGAGAAAAACTGTAATACATTAAAATTAACCTTGGTTATGCATTATTTTAGTGTCCTTGTTACAATGGAATAATACATTTAAGTACTAAGTAAAATGAATAAACTACATGTACTTACTACCATAAACCATATTATGTAATTATGCATACTTTATTATTATAACTATAGTATGTACAGTACATGTAACAAGGGCATAGTAAAATGAAGCATTACCCCAACCTTTAACACATTTATCAGCCAGCGAGGATTAAAAATAAGGAGTGCTGTGGCCTGAAATAATGTAAACCCACAGACTCCATCTTTAAAAGTAAGTTTGTGGAGTTCATCAGACCATCACAGAACATTCTGTAGCCATTTTGATCTTCGTCTCTCTCTGTGTACTCACAGGCATTGTGGTGGAGGAAATTGAACATGCCATGCTATTTATTGTATTCTGAGAAATACAATTTTGTGTTGGAACACATTATAAGCCAGTATACATTCACTCTTTCTAAAAGGGTCACCGCTGGTTCAGAGCAGTCAAATGTGCTCTGTAATTCAGGCTTGGTTCTGGGAGATCTTTGCATCTGGCAGGATCTTCAGGGGCTCTCTGGTTTAAACTCCCCGACAGCCACGTTCCCCCAGCCTGCCCAGTGGTCCTGCCCAGACTGAGCAGACACACGAAAAACCACACTGAGCCACATGTTAAATCACTGCCGTTTGTTGGCAAGCCTGAGTAGATCAAAGGGGAATGATTCACTCTTACATTTATTCCTTTAGGCCCTCTGCTGAGGTCACATATAACTATATTTGGTTTTTAGTGTCCTCGAGAGAGTTAAATATTTAAACTTTAAGGATTATTTTTTAGTGAGGTTTTTGACCGTTATTCTCTCTGTGGGTTAAAATAAAGCTAGATTAGTACAAAAAATGCAAGACTTAGAAAATTAAAAGTCATTGTGTTATTAAAATATGCATGTCTTTAAATATTTGTATTATTTCCATATTATTGGCCTACAGTCCACTGTAATTCATTTTGCAATATGTCAGCTAAATTAACATTAAATCTTTTTACCGTTTTTCAGCACATTAAATCGAGAGCCCTGGAAAACAATGTAGAGTTTTTTTCATGTATCCATTTGTCTCTCTGAGTATATGTTAATAGCTTACCATTGCTAGTTTATTGCTCAATTTTGTGCTTTTCTTATTTACTCTTTCATGCTGTCTTATTGCAGCTGGACCTGGAGAGTGGCACACAGCAGTCCATCTACGGTTTACATACTGACAAAGAGTATGAAGTCCGGGTGCGCTGCAAGATGTCAGCCTTTGAAAACTTTGGCGAATTCAGTGACAGCGTCATTGTGCATGTGGCACAGATACCAAGCAAAGGTTAGTCGACGCCAGAAACTTGACTTGTTGTTTGCACAAAGTAAAAGCAGCTGTGCAGCTTAACCATCAGGAATCAGTTAAGCAAATTGCTCCAGGGTAAGAAAAGACCATTTTTCTTTGCACAGAATCAACATTCCCGACAACGTTGGTGTTGATTTTTGGAGTGATTGGAGTGGCGATTCTTCTTATCCTCCTCATCTTCTCTCAGCAGCAGAGGTGAGACCATTTTTTTAAAACCCCTTTAATATGTATCTCCAAAATAGAATTTAAAAAAAAGCAAAATAAATTGATTAAATTTGATACACAATGAAAATGAAGCTCTCTTTTTTAAAATGCTTTTTATGTTAATTAAATTTTTTATGTCAAGGTACAAGCAGAGACTTGTCTACACAACCCCGGGAACAACACAAATTTACAATTACGAATGCATATAAGAGCTTTCATTTACTAAATTTTTCTAATTTGTTTTCACAGGTTGACAGTCATATTTTTACCACCTATTCCTGCACCTAAAATTAAAGGCATTGACCCAGATCTGCTTAAGGTAAGTCTGCATTAAACATGTATGATTTTATAATAATGTAATTATAATATTAGAACCTATACATATATATATATATATATATATATATATATACAGCAGTATGAGTAGCATGGAAAATCTATTTTACAGTGTGTTTTTGCTAATAAATAAGACCGGATGAAAGATTTAAGAATTCCTGTCTGGATCTTTTTGTTTGTTTATTTGTTTGTTTGTTTTATTTAATGACAAAGACATTAAGCCTGGCTTGTTGCCAGTCATAAAATATATTACCGCAATTGAAATAATTCTTATGTAAAACTCTCATTGTTTCTCTGACAGTGTTGCATTACAAAATTAGACTGCAAATCTAGCATGAGCTGCAAAATGGAATGAATCACTGCAAAACATGATTGTTTTGAAAAGGTCATAGTTGTTGACTTGTTGTGGGTGTTATCCTGTAATCATGAAAACCTCCAAAAAGCTTGGGGACTTGTTAATTAAACAACCCTCATACTCCAATTTTAAAGTGTAGTGTAAGCATGAAACAATTAGACGCCATGAGTAATCAAGAACAAACATGTCTATGCCCACATAAAAATGTAATGTACACAGATGTTTTTGACAATTACGTTTTTATTTAATCTTTTATTTTATTGTATTTATAGAGCACTAATGTCCTATCTAATGACAGCATATTTTCTCTCCTTCACTGACAGAATGGAAAGCTCGACCAGCTCAATTCTTTGCTGAGCAGTCAAGATATGTACAAACCGGACTTCTACCACGAGGATCCATGGGTGGAGTTCATCCAGTTGGACCTTGATGACCCTGCAGAGAAGAATGAAAGCTCTGATACACAACATCTGTTGGGCTTGTCCCGCTCAGGCTCTTCTCACATCCTTAATTTCAAAAGTGACGACGATTCGGGTCGTGCTAGTTGCTACGACCCAGAAATCCCAAATCCAGAGGACTTGGCTTCCCTTCTGCCTGGCCATTCTGGACGGGGAGATAACCACCCTCTGGTTTCCAGAAGCAGCTCGTCCGTCCCTGACCTCGGTGTCCAACAGACATCAGAAGTGGAGGAGACGCCCATTCAAACACAACCCGCTGTGCCCAGCTGGGTTAACATGGACTTTTATGCCCAAGTAAGCGATTTCACACCAGCAGGAGGAGTGGTGCTTTCACCAGGACAACTGAACAGCTCTCCGGAGAAAAAGAAGGAAGAAGAGAATAGGAAGAAGATACAATTCCAGCTGGTTTCTGATGGAGCCTACACCTCAGAGAACACCGCCATGCAACCTCCCACCGACGTGCCGCCCAGCCCGGGTCCGGAGCAGGGATACCAAACATTTCCAACCCAAGCTGTTGAGGGGATCCTCTGGAACGGAGAGTACCTGGTGTCCACCGGCGATTCCCAGACACCATACCTTGTTCCCGAAGCTCCTCCAGCCCCCATACTGCCCCCATTGTCAGACTATACTGTAGTACAGGAAGTGGACGCCGAGCACAGCCTCCTCCTGAATCCTCCTTCCTCACAGTCCGCGATATGCTCTCAAAGCCCAAACAAACACCTCCCAGCAATGCCAACCATGCCCATGGGGTACCTTACCCCAGACCTTCTGGGAAACCTGACCCCATGAAGGGACTAAAAAGCGCAATCTTCATGGTCGTCTTGTACCTTCTCACTGCTGGAAACCAAAGTTGCATGAATAGCGCAACATGGGATGGAAATTCCGCATATGAATTTTCTCTGCTGTAGGCTACACAATGGAAGAAGCGGAAAGCGTTTCTTTTCTGTCAGCTGTTGCAGTAGTGCTATGCTAGCTCGCCGAGAGAGTTTAAACGTGTTATCAATTTACAATCAGAAACGTCAGCTGGTTACATGCAAAAACAAAATGACTACAGAAATACGCTCGCTTGCTGTGTCTAATAACCATTTCAAAAATGTGTTTATCTTGTTACAGAGATGCAGATCTAGAGCTACAGTGGCATTGGGATGAAATAGATTCAATAAGATAAATTCAAACATATCTTTTGATATTATCAAAATTGTTTACACACAAGTGGAAGACGCATTGCTTTACTGTGATTTCCTCAACCTGGATTTGCTCACATATGGAATATTAAACATATTAAGCGCTGCATCTTTCCTGCACATTTTATCCTCTGCCATAGCCAGATGGATAAACTCAGCAAATGATTGGGTTGTGGTGCAGATGTGTGTTTTAGCATCACTATATATGACTGTAACATTTGAGAACATTGCTAAATGTTTTTGTAATAATAATTTTAGCCCACTGAACAAGGGGTTACCTTGTTTAAAAAGTGATAAAATAATTTGTATCGATGTATCCAGGGGACTTGCCAAAAGAAAGCGCTTGTAGAGTCTTTGCTGTGCAATGCAAACTGTATGGCAAGTTTTCTAATGTGTTACCTTTGTACATGTAGCAGTTTTATATCGAAGAAGACACTATAAATGTGTACGTACATTTAAAATGGGAGTTACATTACAGAATAGCTAGGAAAGATGTGCCAATTTTTGGACTTGTTTTATTAGACTTGCCATTTAATAAGGTTATAATTTTTGCCAGGACAGTTAATTCAGTCATGTCCTCTAGAAACAGCATACTCTTGGGCACCACAGCCTCTACAAAGGGACAAAGGGGCTGCTTTTAACTAAAGCTGTTTTATGAAATCATGTATTATAATAGAAGAAATAATAACTGGAGAATTACATATATATATATATATTTTTTTTTTTTTTTTTTTTTTTTTAATTTACAACCATATACTTTAAGAGTTCTCAAGCCACATTTTGGAAACCCAGTCAGTGAATTTCTCACAGATGTAATTCTATGCTGTTAAAAAGTTTGTACAGAAAAAGTATTGCTTGTTAAGTTGTATAGATGAGCTTATTTTGAGCGCTTTGCGACTCTTACATGTTCTCTGTTTTTAGAGAAACACAGGGGAGGTATGTGATGGTGAAGAAAGAGCCTTTGGATTACAAGCTTAATTGGTCCTGGGTTTGCCTATGATGCTTGAATACTGGGTCCTGACTTGTTTTAGGTGTCTGTTGTAGTTGCAGTGCCTTCCAAAAGCATTTGATTTTCAACTGATTATAAGTTTTTGCATATTCAAGTTACAGGAATAGCTCAGTAGTTCAATTTCATCTATGTTTAAACAGATTCTTGATGTCCTGATGTCATTTGAAAGCTTTGTGTGATGAGCAAATCAAAATTGAAGCTGATATATAGTGATAACTTTCAGCTCCATTTAGATCATAAACACTCCTAAAAATATAAAGGTTCCAAAAGGTTGTTTTTGCAGTAATGCCAGAGAAGAGTCATATTTAGTTCCCTAAAGAACCTTTTGAGTGAACAGTACCATTTTGAAGAATAAAGCCTTTCTGCATTTGAAAGGTTCCATGGATGTTCAAGGTTCTTTATAGAACCATATAAAGAACCTTTATTTTTAAGAGTGAAGTTGGGGAGTTGAATGTTGATTCAGTAATGACTTGTTTAGCTAAATTTGTAAATCTAATCCAAACAATTTGTTCACTTATCCAGCCTTTGAACCTACTTGTTTAGGGCAGACTTTATGGTTGGTTTTTTCCTCAGCCTGCGAAAAGTCTAAAATGTACTGTTATTTTTTTTAAGCATGTAGGTTCAAATTTCCTTAAGTTCTTGATAGTCCACAAGTGAATTCTGGAGATCATCTCAGATCCACATTTTTGTTTACTGAGAAAATATCGATTTAAACACAAAACATCTTTAAATTGCTTTTGGAGGGCAGTGTATGCGTTTTCACAATAACAGCTCAGGCTTATCAAGAGTATTGTTTGATTTAATCATTTATTTAGTACAATTTAAGTGTTCTATTGTGCCGCGGCAGAATGAAGTGCCATAATTATGATGCTAAGCCTTTGTTATTGTGCGAACACACAGATACACCGAAGACATATGGGACCAAAAACTGTTGAACAATGAGCCGGAGGGGAGGAGTTGATGCTGAAGCTCGTGTTAGAGATATATGTAGTGTAGATATTGGTGTAGAGATTTAAAAAAAAAAATATTTAGCTTTGTCTTATATTGAGCTGGAGAAAAAAAAACAGTTAGAAATATTTACTTTTGTATTATGACATGCAGAAATATAAAGTATTTAATATATGATATATTTCTGATATATAAGATTTTTAATGGCCTCTACTCTATGTGCCTCACACACACACAACAGGACATAAGCTAAATCGGTAAGCATAGATGAAGAGTTACGATTTCACTCGTGAAGTCCTGCACATGTTTATTATGTGTATATATGATTAATAGTAGGCCTATACATGATGTAGTCAATCTTAACACTGTGCTAAGCAACGTGCCGTTCTTTTATATGTAAAGATATTGCCTTATTGAGAAATATCAAGTATTTACAACTCCGCTGCTGCCATTGCTGTGAAACCAGCATGTTCATGTTTTAATGGAAATGTCTTAAGCTCTCATAATCTGTGGTGTACGATATGCTTTTTTGCTTCTGCTGTATGTCGCGTTCCTGCAGCGCTGCTCCTCTCTCTTTCCTTCTCATGTAGCATTTCCTTACGAATCTCTGTCTTTTGCTAAATTCTTAAAACGCATAGTTTTTCACTTAAATGCCTGTCTGTACATGCAAGGTGACAAATGCACATGATATATAGACACGCTAGTACATTTAATCCTCTGTACGTGTATGTGACTAGATATTCTTTGGAGCAGTCTTGCTCCAATTTTTCATCAAATGATGTATTTGCCTTATGGATGCACACCGCTGAGCATTACTAGAGACATTATAAAAAACTTGATTCAGGTTTTGTTATTGAAACATTTGTACGGTTTGCTATTTGGAATTGGTCGAATTCGTCATACCTCAGATGATCGTAATTTTCAGCATTTGCCTTGTTCTGTTTTCTTCAATTTAATAAAGATAGCTTCAAACTATTAGATTACCTCTGGCTGTATGCTGTTGGGTGTTTCATGGTTTATTTAAAGACATGGACTGTTAAGTTAATCTTGGTGCAAGTATTATTAGTATATTGTTCCGGGCAAGTGTGTGTACTGGGCGATTCGGTATTGCTGTGGAAATATGTTTTGGCTTTTCATTTCATTTCCCTCAAGGTGACGACAGACTGGTAGAAAATAAACAGATCTAGCCCTGAACACAAGATTGATTGGGAACAACAACTGAAAGAAGCCTCCAGCATGTGATCAGAATTCATTTTTAAGCAAAACAATAGAAGCAAAAGTGGAAAAAGTGTTAGACTTGCATTATGGACGTAAAATTAGCATATTAGAATGAGTTCTGAAAGATCATGTGACACTGAAGACTGGAGTAATTCAGCTATTTAATCAGGAATAAATTACATTGGAAAATATATTAAAATATCAAACTGTAATTTTAATTTGCAATAATATTTAGCTACTTTTAACATGTTTAATGTGTTACTTCGTTCATTTAGATCAAATAAATGAAGCATTGGTGAGCAAAAGAAAAACCCCAAAAGACCCCAAACTTCTGAGCACGATAAAATCTTCAATAAATGATTGCGTGTATATATTTCTCAATGCATTTCTACTTCCAGATAATATGTGACCCTGGACCACATCAGTGTCAATGTTTCGAAATTAAGATTCATGCATCAAAAAAAGAAGGCTGAAAGCTGAATAAGCTTTCCCTTGATGTTATGATTTGTTAGGAGAGGACAATATTTGGCTGAGATACAACTATTTCAAAAAATAGGTTTTAATATATTTATGGTAGGAAATTTGCAAAATACAGAGCTTACTTTAACATCCTAATGATTTTTGGCATAAAAGAACATTTGCTAATTTTGACCAATATAATCTACTGCTAGCTATTGCTACAAATAAACCTGTACTACTTATAACTGGTTTTGTGGTCCAGAGTCACATATATGTATTATTAATATGATAGATATACTTAACTGTTTCCATGGTGTGCCAGAGTGACACTTATGAATAAATGAATCATCTCGCTTATGGTTATCTTTAATATCCAGTTCATAACACCTCAGGAAGTTGTCTTCATTGTCATTCCACAGTGTTGTAATGGAAAACAGGAACAAACTGTAACCTACAGCACAAGGGGTCCATTAGTATGATGTTGGTGTGATGTGTATGACAGACTAACTAAACTGCATCATTGAGAGCCATGCTGTGGAGAAGGCCTGATGCATTATGAAGGCCAGGTCAACACCACCGAAGCCTTAATGTACCAGGAACGAGGGGAAGAGCAGGCGTCCAGCAAGTACCAGATAGAAGCTCTCTGGTCTCTGCTAAGTGGATACAGAAGCAGCAGGAACCCGTCTGATAGGAAAAGCAGATCAGGCAATTTGGTGAGCGCTGCGTATTTAGCAACACTGCGTGAGGCTGATTGGATCTGTGTAGCCCACTCTCACAGTCCGCCTCTCAGGACATTGTAAGTAATTGGCCATGAGTCTCTGCTCTCCTGTACTGGATCTTCAGGCCAATTAAGCCTATCAAAGCCACCCACCCTGACCATTTTATTGCCTCTACTTGCTTGTTGACCTTTTGCATTGCATGCTTTGATTGGGAGGTTTGAGATGCATTTAAAAAACGCTGACGTTTATATGGCATCTCAAGGGCTGTTGAAACGAGGGAACGTCATTCTTGATCTTATGCTAAATGTTTCAAGGTCAGGTTATTGCTTGTCCACACAGCCTTTCTGATTTGAAAACAAAGAAACAGACAGGCTATCCTGCATATCATGAGGTCTGAAAGAAACCGAAGCCATCTACTTCATGAAAAATTTCACAATATCCTCTCAGAAAACGGTATCAAAGCTGTCACTAGGGCAGTACAAAGGTTAAAAGGTACATTTTTTATATTTACATTGTACACATCATCACCGTAATGGCATATTTTGTGTAAATTGACAATTCTGTCATTAAAACTGCAGTCCTTAACTTATTTTATTAACAAAATATGATCCAAAATCAATATCTAAGAAAGTGTATAACCAGCCAGTGGTTTTAAAATCATGCCGTGTGGAATGTGTGAATAAAAGTCACATCGGCGATTATTTGCAGCCAATGAGAGCGACATCCGGACTGTTGGGGGAGGAGTTACAAAGGTATAGAAGATAAATATCCTCCACAATTTTTTTCGTTGCAAATTAACGCACATGCAATTTGTATGGCAAGCTTGCTACCATTTTTAATAATAATCCCAGTCTCACGTGAGACCTCCGGCCACGTGATTTTGCCTTGTTTTCCTGTAATTCCCGCGTGTTTGATTGTGAGACGTAGTTTTCATACCGAGAGGAGATTATTGTGAAATAAATGTAATAATATTCCAGTTTTAAATTTGCTTCTGATTACAGATAGCCTGAGATAACATATGATTTGTATTTTAAAGACAACCAGTTCGTTCATAGTTTCCTTTTGAGTTAAAATAATTTCTTAATATGAAATTCGAATGATGTGACAATTAGAGAGAAGACTGTAGATAAATTGAAGTCTACACACTAATACATAGCTTACAATAAATACTTATAGTCATGCAATGCTGAGGTTAACATTAATCATTTGCGAGTAATGTATAATAATATTTGCAGGGTTTCATGTAATAGAAGCTAATCGATCAGATTAAATCAGCCATTGTAAAGCGATCTACTGTAATGCTTTTTTCTCAGTCAGAACAAAGACTTGTGGACAGACTTGTTCAGAAATACTCTGTGAAAACTCTTATTTGGGTCATATATGTTTCAAGACGTAGTCTAAAATATGTGATTTCTTCGTACGCATAAAAAATATATCATTCTGCAAGGAACTGCAATTCCAATTTTTCAATCGGGGCAAAACAAAGAGGCAAAATTTACGGACTGCAGATTTAAGTACTCACCCTCATTTCTTTCCAAACTCTTAATCTTCAGAACATTTTTTTTTATTTTGTTGTCACTGTGGTTGTATTAAAAAATCTTTAGAATACAAGAGCTTTCTAGATAGAAATGTAAGTGACATGTTCAAGGCCCACAAAGGTAGTGAGAAAAAAAGTCTATATCTATAAAATAACATGATTTGTATTTTTTTGATTGTATGATTTTTGATTTGTATCTCTTTAAATGTACCTTTTTAGTTTAAAACTGTTAGTACATTGAAAGTATATAGTACCAGTCCTTATGCAAATTGACTTTGGTTTTCTACAAATAATAAATAAATAAATAACCATAAACATGATTATTACAGTTACATAGTTACCACAAATTAATCTAATTTTGCACAGTTTAACCATGGTACAAATGTAAAATAATAATAATAACATGGTTATTACACTGTTTTGGGTAAAGTGTAGGCCGGCATTTGTAGCTATCTAAAGTGGGTTCCTGCATTACCTGTCACTTAGGCTCATATGTTGTCTTGCTATCAATACTGCAAGTAATTTTCTGAAAAAAGAAATGAATTTGGCAGTTAGGTGTTGCATGGCAGCCGTTAAAAAAATAATTTCTCCTTCACTTTCTCTCAAGCTGTTTTTTTTTTTTTTTTTTGCCAGGAGACTGTGTGTTTAAGTTAAGCTAGAGACATCTGTGTGTCTAAACCGGATCTGAAAGGAAACACTGCAGACGGCTCATGAGTCCAGGTCTGGGAGAAAAATGTTGGAGAGGCTCTCAAAGGGAAAGCAACATGGACGACAGATGAATCAGTGCGCGCGCGCCATCTGTCGGTGAACATCGGAATGACATAAAACAGTAAAAAACATGTTTGAGCAGATTTGTATAATTACAAAAATGTATAGTTCATTACATTTTCTAGTGATGTAAACGGTTAAATGCATGCTTAAAATAGTATACATATATCTAAATAAAAAATAAAAGATATAATAAAATAATTGAAAGTAATAAAATTAAAGATTTAGGTTATACTTTATTTTAAAGTGCCATAGTTGTGATGTAATTACGCAAGTACTGAGTACAAAGTGAACTTATATGGTTAGGGTGAACTATTATTACTACAAGTACATATGATATATAATAAGGACACTGTGAAATAAGTTTTACCAATATTTATGATGTATCGTATTGATGCATTATATTTTAATTCATAATAAAACCATGATTTTATAATCTATCAGTTAAATAAAAAAATAATTAATTACATTACAGTATTAAATAAATAAATAAAAATATATTAATAAATATAATATCAAAATAATATAAAAAATATATAATAATTTAAATGATAAAACAATATGTCTAATAGCATGCATTTCTAAATGGGTAAATTGAATTATAATACATTAATAAATACATTGATTTGTCAAGTTTTCAGTCAAAAAATGCAATTTCAAATTACTGGTAGGATGCGTCTGTTTCACATTTGTATAAAAATCAAAGTACAATTCACTCAAGGTTTTATTTTTTTATTTTTTATTTACTTTATTTGAGTTTACCTGAATAACACAATTTTTTCTCTATTACATTTCACATGCGTTTCACATTCATATGTCACAGCATACATTTTTCATACAGTTTCTCATGTCTTCCAGGTGATACTAGATTTTCCAGAAGACCTTCATTAAGTATGCAAAATGTTTCAAACCATCTTTCCCAAGATAACGACTTTTCCTTTTTCCAGTTACTCCCTTAAGTATACAAATCCCCCTCTAATAAATGTGTAGTAAAACAAAAATCAATTTTTGTGCATTTCCCTATGATCCATTAACATTTTTTTCGAATGCCAAACAATTCCCTTACATCTGTTCTAGCAACTAAGAATACAGATACAGATAATTCAACAGTGTTTGGTCCTTAAGAAGAAACTTTTAGTAATCAGAATCAGAATCTACCTTCATCTCCACACAGCAAAACTAAAACACCTATAATCCAAATACCAGAACAACAAAAAGAAAAAAAAAAAGTAGAGATTTTAATACCCCAGATTTTCATTTAGGATAGCTTTGACTGGGTATAGCAATGGTTACAGGATGTTACATGACCTTTGCCCTCTGCTCTGTGTGGCCTAACATCAAACAGGCACCACTAGTGCATAGTTTCCGCACCTGCCTTCATAAAAGCCACATAAAGCATCTAGAGGTGAAAAGACATTAACATGATGAACCTAACACACTCTCAGAAGCAGTCACTGGACCCATTAACGTTTGTTTGATGGAACCAAAATAAAAATATCCAAATCTAGTGCACATTTTGTCATTTAGAATAATTGATCTTCCTTCTAATAATTATCAATTTGCAAATTTTTACCAATGAATGCCAAGGTCCAGCGCTGCCACACACTGAGGTGTAAATACTAGTTGGTAAGGAGTGTTGACAAGCAACGAGGGGTTTACTGATGTTTATGTGAAGCTATTAATGATCAGACAAGATTGTAACAAAGCCAATGGCCCTGTTTACTTCTCCTGTCATACTCAACTAGCATCCCCTGCTGGTCAGGCTCAGGCTTTTTGCGACAGCTCTCATTCAGCTTGTGGAACGGGACGTCACTGTCAGGTCTCCCTGATGTGGTTGTCCGCCTTCAGGCCCTGTCATCGTCAGGAGGCTGGAAGAGCCTCCTCACAGTGTCAGAGGCCTGCTGCGTGCCCGTTGCTGTCGCCAAAGAGCTGTCGTCAGTGTCAGCATCAGCTGGTGGCTGGAGCATCTGCCCCCTGCTGTCAGCTGTACTGAACTTTTCACCTAGTGTGCTTAGCTCAGGGCCGTTTCATGGTTGGTGGCTCAACGGCTGCCTGACCAAAGTCAAGCTGACCCAGATCAACCTGCTGTTGGCCGTGGTGATGGTGATGGTGATGATGATGCCTGTGCCTCTCCACGCCTTCGGGGAGTTGCCCTTCATGACCATGTCTATGATGACCGTGATGTTCATGGTGGTTCTGCTGTTCTCCCTCTGCTGGTGTATTCTCATCTGTGGATTTCTTGCACTGCTCAATTTGCAGTGAACTCTGCAACGACGAAAATAAAACGGCAAAATTAAAATACTTTATGTAGCCTACTCAAGGGTTCTTCAATTAACCTTTCAGTGAACACTTCTTCAGAGACATGGTACATGTTCTAAACTGTAGCAGATTAAAAATATATATATTTTTATGGGATTATATATTTATTTGGTATGGCGCCACCTAAAAGGAAAAGGACATATAGTCCCTTCCCTGCGCATTTTGCATTCGCTTGCACACATCCAAATCTACTGCTTTAAGGACAGACACATTTTTATGGCTTTCTGTAGCCCAGCCTCTTTGTGCTTTTTGGACCTTGACAATTTATCTCATGTTTTTCTCAGCACAACATTGTTTAGTAACTTGAGGGTGAGTATCCTAAGTGAAAGTGAAAAAAAAAGACTAATAAACTAATAAAAAAGACTACTTGTTTTGATATTACACACTATATATGTATGTATATATAAAATCACTGCTGTTTTACCTCAATGCTGCATTCTCCACAAATACCATCACAATAAGTAAGTCTTATGGCCTCCTCCACAAGTGAGTGGCTCAGGATGGTGTAGGGAAGAGACAGATGGTAAGTGAGTCGGCCACACCTGGCAGGCAAAGGAGTTTAGTGAAATATTATCAAAATAATATAGTGATCATGTTCATGGATGAGTGGTGAGTCGAACCTGTCATAGACCAAGATGTCATCCTTCTCAGCATTTACTGCCTGCCAGACATCCGGCTGACTGAGGTCTTGGGCGTAGAGGGTGATATTCACAAGTCTGTCTCTGAGCAAGTGGTGCAGCTCCTGGGACTTTTCATCTCGGTTGTTTACCACCATGTAGTTTATGTTTGGATAACCTTGGTTCTCTAACTTCAGGAGCAAGTCATTGAGCCTTGAAGAACATTCAACATGTTGGATTAGATGTAAACAACACTATGAAGAATGCGACCAGATTAGGTTTCGAAAAACACGATCTAATGAAAGTTTAGCTGTGTTTCTTTGATATGCATGAAATTTAGTGTGAAGTTAAAAATCTGCACTCACTTCGATGCTTGCTCCAAGCAGAACGATCAGCTGGCCTGGAGGAAAGCCACCACTGTCACGCGTCCAAGAGCGTTCTTCATGGGCTCCTCCTCTCCGATCTTCCACACGGGAGGAAGTTTGCAGCGGGCTCCCTGTGTTTCGCTCTCTGCACTGCAGCCCGTCAGCAGGCAGAGAGCCAGGGTAAGGCTGAGTGCCTTCCACATGACTCCAAACAACAGACCCACTAACCTAAACACAAAGACCAACAGTTCGTCACATATCCATAAAAAACAGAAGACATTTGAATTGTACCATGCTGATAAAATTCCTACCTGACAATCAACAACAAACATTTTAATATATATTTTTGTGTATTTTACAATTCTATATCTTCTTATATCTAATGTCACAGCTCTATAAAATATACTGCTATATAATATACTAACAAAATACTGACATTTAATAAATGATTTAACAATATATATATATTGTTCTGAAGAAGCTTTACAGTAAACATGAAAAAAATGGTATAAAAGCAGAGGAAACTCTGCAGGGGAACAGTTTCTTTTCTTTTCTATTCCTGTCCATTCAGCAGTTATATAATCATATCATTTTTGTGTTAGTCATATAATAATCATGTATCTGTAATTATGGTAATTAACCCTGATTCAGTAATAAAAGCAAGTTTAGGACAAGGTCCATAGTCCATCCAACGAAGGACGTTGTAAATGTTCATGGGACGGAGTTCCCTGATCTAAATTAATATGCAAACTGTATTTTCAATTATGCATTAATATACCCACTTTAAAATTTAAGTACTTAAAAAATTATTAGCAATGCAAAGAAAATGTTTTACAGAATGACTGAAAAAAAAAAGAAATCTCATAACTGATGAGTGACTTACTTGTTTTACGGGAGAGACCTCAGCAGTGATACTTTCTGAGCTGGTTCAAGACAAAAACAACCCGCTCCCAAACGGCTCCTCCTATTTATACTCCTCTTGTTTTTCCTGACTGAAAGCGGAGCAAAGGTCCCTCTGTTCCTGTTTCAAAATCTTTAATAGCTCACGTATTCACCCCATGAGTTACATGCATCAGCAGTAAATATCTGTAACCTCTATAATGTGTTTTGAGTGGACAACCAAAGCTTGAGCAGGGAAAGAAAGGAATGACTAAGTGGATTAGTATTGGTATGTGTCACTGCCAAAGTCTGTTTTTTCATTATAATTTTTTAATTTGGGGGGGGTTAACACTTATTTTTGCCAAAAAATGTCCAGATAGTAAACAGTTAACGGACACTGCATTCCAAACTTGTGTTTCTCTGAAGGGGTGGGGGGAGGGGGGACTGGGTGAACTGAAATTACAGACAATCATGTATCAGAGCATGGTGTGCAAAACGCTTATTAAAGCTTTCATTCCTACAGAATCAATAATCCTTTCATTTGCATGGTTCTCTTAACATCCTGTCATTTTTGTTAGTACAGCAGTGCACATCTGGGTTAGAGTCAGCACTTTTCCTGCTGAGATGAAACTTTGAAACTTCCTGTCTTTTTGCTGAACTTTGATGAATTCGGGAAAAACAATAGAGCAACGATAGAGCACATTTTCTTGAAAGACAAGCTTTAAAACTAACCACCAAAACCTCATTTCAAACATTCAAAGACCATCTTAATCACGTCTTATGTTTCATGATTTATCAATTAATGTTCATTATCAGATCTCATGATATGGAGGACAGTTTGACCTCGTAGTGATGCACTTTAGATCCAGTTAACACACATCTTTACTGATTACTGCTAGTTAATAGTTAACTGGAAGATGTTATAAAGTTATTTATTAGATAAACTGATTCTCATAAATCTTGACAATGCATATGTCTGTTCTTAGTAAAGAAGAAACAGTATATACAAGTTTATAGACAACTGTAACAACTGGACACTATATCAATAGCATCCTCAGGAGACGTTTAATCTATTTAAACTTAGCTTTTTTCTCAAGTTTTGATAATCATTTTAATGTTTAACTAACAAACCTGCAGTAGTTTAACATATTCAGCTTATTATGATGTTTGGTTTAGATATAAATTAAAGTTATGTTGTATTCAGTTTTTTTATTTACTTGTACAGTGTACACTTTTATTTAAAAGCATCAGTATTTTGTCACACAATAAAGATTCCAAAAGTGTGTTTTTACCACTATAAAGATTCTTTATTTAAGATAAAGATTCTTCATGGATCTATCAATGCCAGAAGCAACCTCTAGTTTTAAGAGTGTGCTGTATTTCAGTTGTGCCTCAAGAGGACGGCGAAGAGCTTTGTCTGTCAAAAAACATTTTAATATCTCACATTTCAGTCTAAATTAAAATGTAATTAGTCCTACGTCTGTCTTACGAAACATAAATATGTAGCTGAAAATAAATATTTCATTTTATCCTCCCCCCCCTAATTTGTAATTCTTTTTCGCTAATGTGTTTTTGAACAAAAGAAACACACATTGGATTAGGTTTATTAAAACTAAAACAAAAACGATTTAAAAACTTTAATAAAATAATAATAAATAAACATTAACAATAATATTTAAAATAATAAAAATGTTTTACTTTATCTTATCTAAAATTAAAAAAAAAAAAATTGAATTACAATTGATGAATTAATTACCTATGTTAATATTATGTATATTATAAATTATGTATATTAGCGATTGTGTTTTCTTTTAATGTAAATCAGGCTGTCAACTTGTTTACATTTTCCATACTTAAAAAAAATATATATATAGTTAACACTCTCAGAGGATATATATATATATATATATATACATAGCACAAATATTAGTCTGTTTAAAAGAACAGTATAGCTATGTGATTTGACGCAAAGCAGTAAAGTATAACAGAATAATATAGCAGAGTAATAATCTACTAAAATAATGAAGCCATTTTTTTAAGATAACGGGATCTTTGGGCACCGTCGCCCTGGTAACCACCACTCGTCAGCTCGCGCGATAGAGCTCTTCCGCAGGGGTTTCTGGGAACTCGAGGCCAAAGCAAGAGCGACCGCCCTTTTCCGACAGCGGAGGAAAAACAGCACATTGATCGCTTCAGGCCTCCAACGCGTATAAACAACCGCACTGAACATCATAGCGTCACCCGGGGTAAGTTCTTGGGCCCGTTAGACACCCGGCGTCACTCATTATTTAGCCGAAAGGGAATCCGTCTGATTAAAAGAGCATTTTAATGCGCGATTTGATGACGTAACGACAATGGTCCAGAAAACAAATGGCGAAGGCGTTTGCGGCCACAGGCCCAGCGTGCGAGTAATATGAAGCTGACTGGCACACGGTGCTTCTTTTGCCGCTTGTATATTTCTGTAGGACCGCCATACGGTCGGATTGTTGAAGTACGCGGCTTTTGCAGCGGTTTGAGCCGCTGGGTGTAACGTAAAGCAGCCCGTGTTGCGTAGAGCGGCTCCCTGTAGAAATGCGCGCTTATTCGGCATGCTGCTCAGATATGCCTGCCCCTCTATGGATCTGTGGGCACAGAGGCCGTTTCAAAGTATGTGCCTTATTTATCTTTAAGCATTGTCTGTGTTAAATGACACGCATGGGAAAGATCGTAGACAAATTGTTCGGCGTTCAAAATGCGTTTAACATTTTAATGTGCGTTAGCTGTCTGCTCACTAGCAGTTGCAACTGCTCTTTGGTTCCAAAAAGTCAATGCGATTTCACTTTTTTTATTATTATTAACCTGTTATACATGCATTTTCATTCTGCTGTCGTGTTTTTATTGTTTCTTCGTAGCACTTGCATGCGCAGGGAAAGGGCTGAACCATGTCTGTTGATGGAGATGTTGACTATGGGCATGAGTTTCCAGCTCATTACAAAGTGATGCTTGACAAGCTGAATGAACAGCGTCAGCTGGATCAGTTCACGGACATCACTCTCATTGTGGATGGTGAGATTCTCGTGTTTCTTAATCGAATGCCTTTTGGAATCATGCTAAATATTATACAGCCCAGTAAACCGGGGCTGATTATTGTGGTTACTTTAACAGGACATCAATTTAGGGCCCACAAAGCTGTTCTGGCTGCCTGCAGTCAGTTTTTCCACAAATTCTTTCAGGACTTCACTCAAGAGCCTCTAGTGGAGATTGAAGGTACCTAAGATTTCATGTAACTGTGTGGCACCAAAGGCTGCTATATATTTTTATTATGTACCACGTTTAGACTTTGGGTTTGGTCATTTCTACACAGAGAAGCCCAGATTGTCACTGAATAAAATTGGGTCACACCTTTTTTTAAGGTGTCCTTGTTACAGTGTAATTACATGTAAAAGTAATGAGTAATAATAATTAGCTACATGAACTTACTATGTAGTTAGGATTAGTGTTGTCTAAAGACCCGGTACTTCGGTACCAAGACGGTACTAAAAAATGTGAAATGTTACGGTACCAGGTTTTCTGAAGTACCGAGCAACGGGTCAACCCGGTTCTTGCTGCGCTACCCGAAAGGTGCGAACTGCGCAGCTGCATCATCTTCTTAAAAGCACAAAGAGATGGAGACCGGCGGCGCTACTGATGAGGCGGCTCTTAATCTGCTCGGTGAAAAGAAAGGAGGAAAGAGCCACGTGTGGAAGTGTTTTGTTTGTTTTTGAGGCTGATGTAGGGGTGGACGATAAGACGATTTTTGATCATGGATGATAAAAATTACTCCACGATCAGCTTTTTAAGGAATATCATAGTATCGTGTTATTTTATCATCTCTGTCTCAATATG
>JAUMHI010000046.1:9640558-9753780 GCA_032359435.1 Enteromius unitaeniatus | reverse complement strand
AGGAGGAAATACATCGAACCTTATAAAACACCTCAAACATTGCAATTTGCTTATTTAATCGTTAGCATAAGGGCGGCACCAGTATCAGAATAAAGTTTCTTTATTAACTATTTAATGCTCCTGTAGCATTTAAAACAGGACATAATAGTGTACTATTTACATTTACAGCCAAAATATGTGTGTTAGAGAACAAATTAATGTTTGTATCTTTAAAATCGGTCCATCAGAAAAGCAGTTCTAGGCTATGAAATATAGTTTGATTAAATAAAAGTCCTCTTATATAAAAGTGTTATTGTGTTTTGCTTTGGTACCGAAATTGGTACCGAGAACCGTGGATTTTCACTGGCATTGGTACCGGATACTGACATTTTGGTACCGTGACAACACGATTTAGGATTAGTGTTTGGTTTAGGGTTACTTGCATGTGATTGAGCGTAATTTATTGTTATTATAGTAGGAAGTACATGCAACGTGTAACAAGGACACCTTAAAATAAAGTCTTGCCTTATATTGTTTATCGCCCAAAATAAATAATGGAAAGTTGGCTTTTTAAAGAAATCCATGTCTCTTCAAATCCAATTTGACTTGTTTTTATGTGTGCATATAAGTTGACAGTTAACACATTCCTGCTATTGTATTTTATGTGCTCCCAGCCATAATAATGTGTGCTCAATAATAATCTTACTACAATGTTTTTGTTGCAATAAACAGGTGTTGGCAACACAGCCTTCCGTCACCTAATGGAGTTCACTTATACAGCTACATTAGCTGTGAACGGTGAGGAAGAAGTCAGTGATGTCTGGAGAGCTGCAGAGTACCTTCAAATGCAGGAGGCAATCAAGGCTTTGAACAACAGGTTGCGCACTATTATATTTCCTTTACCTGATTTTATCCTGAAGTTGATTTTTAACTATTGGGTTTCTTCTCCCATGTAGAAGGAATGGTACTACCTCAGTGAACTCCTCCCAGGCTGGAAAGAGCAAGGCTAAGAAGAGGAAAATTGCAGAGACCTCCAATGTGATCACCGAGACTCTTCCCGCAGTGGAGACTGAATCTGTTGAAATCGAAGTTGAGGTTGGCGAGGAACATATTGAGGTGGAGGAGAGCGGCCTGGTGGAAGTAGTGGATGTTGCCCGGAGTTCCACCGAACCCTCCTCAGATGACTCTGCGTTGGCTTTACTGGCCGACATCACCAGCAAGTACCAGCAGGGAGAGCAGACACTCCATGTGATGAAAAAGCAAGTGGATGATTCGGTAGTTGTGCCGGGAGAGGCTGTGATCGCTTCCAAGACCCTGGAAAATATTGAAGTGGTGGAGGTTCAGATCTCACAGCTGGACAACCTTTTCCGTTGTGACAAGTGTGACCGCTGCTTCAAACTGTACTACCACCTCAAACAGCACATGAAGACTCACACCGCTACCCCGGATAGGGGCTTTGTCTGCAGGCACTGCGGTAAAACATATGCCCGGGAAGGAGCCCTTAAACAGCACTTGAATAATTACCATTTTGACGCAGAGGAACAGTCCCGACGACAGAAAAAGAAAGTGCATGTTTGCGAGTACTGCGATAAGCAGTTCGATCATTTTGGACACTTCAAAGAGCACTTAAGGAAGCACACAGGTGAGAGATGTTGATGCTAAATGTGTTTTGAGAAATGAATCTAAATGTAGTCTCTAATCAGCTTCTTGTTTATTCGTGTATGTGCAGGTGAGAAACCCTTTGAGTGTCCGGAATGCCACGAACGTTTTGCCAGGAACAGTACGCTGAAGTGCCACATGTCAGCATGTCAAAATGGCGCTGGAGCCAAAAAAGGGAGAAAGAAGCTGTATGAATGCCAGGTTGGTTTTGCTAGTAAAATATTACCCAAGCATGCGTTTTTATTATACCAAACCTTTTGAAAAACTCGCTTAAGGGGCTAAAGAAAATCAAATTGCAATTTTTCTGCTGAGATTCTGTGATGCGTAATGTTGCATGCAGTTTCTCAATCAATTCATTTTAGTTTAGTTTTACTACAGAAACTCAGTATTACTAAAACTATACGTAAAATGAAAATAGAAATGGAGATTTCAATTTGATGATAATAGCATTTATTTAAAAAATGAGGAAGATAAAGTATTAAATAAATAATACAGTTGTAATATTACATTGTAAAATAACAGATTGAGTTTTTAAGAAAAATGCAGACACCCACACACACATATATTTATTAATTTAAATATTCATATCATCTTTAAACATCAAGCTTCATTTTTGACCAAATACCTCAGGCATTCTTTTTTTTTGTAGGCTATATATAAAGATAGTTGCCACAAATTGTGTTTTCAAAAACTAAAAACATAAATTTAAAGCAATTTGATAATCACACTAAGCAATATGGCAGTTTTGGTTGCATTTTGCCCTACTCGCTTATCATTTTCACTCTTCAGGTCTGTAGCAGTGTTTTCAATAGTTGGGAACAGTTCAAGGACCACTTAGTGACCCACACGGGTGAGAAACCTAACCATTGCACCATCTGCGATCAGTGGTTCACACAACCCAGAGACCTCCACACTCATCTGCAAGAGCTCCACGGCTTACAGGAGAAGGTTATCGTCACAGAGGAAGTCATGATTTCAGACCCAGCCACAGTCTTGGCTATGGCGGAGGTTGAGGAGGGAGAGGAGAGGGTGATCCTGGAGGACGGCATGCGGGTGGAGCATGTCACTGTGGAGCCGGTGGATGTTGTTGCTGTTGAGGAGACTCTTGTGGTGGAGGAACAGCCTTCTCAGACTGTGGGTGGGGTGGAAGAGACAGTGGTTTTACAAGTAGATGGCGAGAGATTGAAAGAACAAGCAATGGAAATTCAAATAGCACAGGTGACTGTTGGAGAACCAGCAGAAAGTCAAGTTAAACAAGAGGCAGCGGACAGTTCGAAAGAAGTAAAGTCTGCAAATGTATGAAAGGCCTCCCCTGTGCATGGACACTTTGAGAATGGGGAAGGGGAACCAGGCCTTTACTCCTTTGCCACCGCATAAAAATTATACAGTAATGCTCACTGTGCTGTCATCCAACGAAGATGGGTCACCAGGTTTATTTCTGCTTTGCTTTACACTTCGCAGAAAGCAGCGTCTCTGTAAATCTGATTACAGGTTCAGTCATGCTTTTAATGTATGTTGTGGATAAGAATAGTCAGAGATTTAATTCATTTCATGAATAGTGCACGTCGCCAAGAGAGTTTTGGGGGTGGAAAGAATGTTTGTTTGTTTTTTTGTTTGTTTTTTTTAAGTTATCTTTGGATGTATGTTTATAGTGTGTGTGTGTAAGAAGCTTATTTTCATAAAAGAATTAAAGGGCACAGTGTTTCCCCAGATAATTGAGAAGAAATGAATGCATTTCTGGCTTGTGTTACCAATATTTTCCTTGTTCAGTCTGCACCCTTCATTCATTTTAAGCCAGTTTGTTGTTCAGCTGTGCAAAGCAATAAAATAATGTATGGAATATTTGTCACAGGTTTTAACCCTAATGTGGCACTCTGAGTCTGTTTTCAGTTGCAGCGATTTATATAAACAGGAAATTAATTGCAGTTGGGACATCCAGCAACTCTTCACTGTGAATCAGGTATGGGTTAAACCAGGCCTTCTCAAAATTAAGGAGATTTGTCTGGTCATGAATGCCGTGGCTCTCAGCTAAGAGGCCGGGGCCCACTTTTTAAGGCCCCAGAGAACTACTCCGAGGGCCACTTGGTGACTTTATTACTATTAAAGTTTTAATTTCAATATTACTGCAATTGAATTAAAGTGTTTAAACATCCCATTATAATTTGTAGCTACAGGGTGTGAAGGAAAATGCATAGCCAGGGGATTGTTTACTAATAAGTGGAATTAGAAAGTTTGAAAACCATTGGTTTAAAGCATCATTTACAGCTTATAAAAAAATATATGTAGCCTCAAAGGTAAGTGGCTTTTTAAAATAAAAAACTAGACTAGAGCCATTAATTGTTATTTATTTTTAATGTATGTTTTTGGGTTTTTTTGCGAAACTCGAAGGGCGTTTATAATTTAATTTTTTTAGAAATGAGGCTGTTGGTTAAAGAAAGCCATTAGTCCCGCCTCCACGATGTGATTGGTTAACAGAACTGTACGTCACTTGACCTCCCTGTTGCTGTGATGATGGTGCCTGGAGTCCTCGCGCATCACATTCAGGCCAATAACACGCACCGAGTTAAAACAAACTGAATGATCCTGCAACGAACACGCACAATAATTTAACAAAGCAACGCTTAAAAAAGGTAAGGACGTACTCTTATCATTTCATATACATATAAGCATGAGGAATTAATGTAACGTTATGCCTACAAAATGTTGACAAGGCTTAAAGACGTAATTTGTTCAGGTATCAAAAGACTGATGTTGATGTATCTGTCCAGCAGCGGTTGTTATGGAAGCGTGTAAACTACAATTCATCTTTGGCGCAGATATGAACATAATCTCATTAAAATCAGGCTGGTGTTACTGTTAGGCTTCTCATGTATTATATTTAATAGTTATATTGCACAGAGCTGAAGCACACACTAAAATCTGCCACAAACGTGCGTGGTGTCATCTTTAGTGACTTTGAAATAAATTTACTTTGAGTAATAATTATATATAATGAATACATTTTTTAATATCATGTTTCATCTTAAGTATTGCTATTATGTGTTGTAAAAATAAGATTTATAATATTTTTCATCTTATCACTGAAACTAAATTTAAACCCTCTGATTTAATGGCATTTGTAATTAACATGATTTTAGTCTTGTATTTGGGAATGTGTGGGGTCTGGGCCTGGTTTAAATGAAGTCCGCATTAGTGTTTCAACAGTACAGGTGTGTGAATCCCAAACGGCTCCTGAATAGAACTATTAATTTACTGAGAATATTGTAATTTATGATATTGAATGATCCTTTCTAGTTTCTCACGGATTGATGTCAACTTTTGTTCAGGCTCCTTTGATGACTCTTTAGTTGGATGACATGAAACATGGTTTTAGGTCTGAGATTAAAGCTGCTTTGATGGGTTGGGAATACATTAACAGCGCACAATGCAACGGAAACAGCCTTTTTTGTGGTTTCATCGCATAATCTGCATGTTTTTTTCCCTCAAAGGTCCAAACATCAATTGAACTCCTTAATTATGTTCCTTATTTAAGCACTCATTAATATGGACACATTCAGACATGTATCAAAATTTGAATATATGTTCCGAAGCATGTGCGAAGCTTCTGGTTTTGTGCATTTTTAATGCAGTTATGTAGAATTAATTGCGTTATTTTGAAAGTGGCACCAATCAATCAATCAATCAGTCTTTTCAAAACGTGTAGTAGAGTCTCTTCAAAAATGTTTATTAATGCCATCCAACACATATTTAATGCATACTGTCAATAAAGCGATAGTTCACTCAAAAAAGCAATTCTCTTTTAACCCTTAAGTTGTTCTAAACCTAAATTATTTTTTTTGTTCTGTTAAAAACAGAAGATATTTTAAATAATGTTGGTTACCAAACACTTTACAGTAGCCATTGACTTTAATACTATTGTGTTCAACAGAAAAAAAAGAAACTCATACGGGTTAGGAGCCACATGCGTCATTTATCAAAATAGTAATCATATTTCATTGTTGTGTGGTTGATCCGATAGTAAGAAAATGTCTTGAAATTTGCTAGTTTTAGCTACGTGATGGAAATTCCAGATTGGCATCTCTGGCCCCCTATTGTCCCTGATCTTTTCACTACTGAGCTCCCCCCCCCCTCTCTGTCTATGTGTCTCAATCAAAACACACACAGGAGGGCTTTGTGTAGCTGTGGCTGTGAATGTGAACAGAAGCTGCTTCTGAAATGGCATACTGAGTAGGTACTACATTTGATTTGGAACTTACTTCACGGCCGTTAAAGAGGATGTTCTATATATTATGAACATAATCTGGATTTATCAAGTTGTCATTGTCAAATGCACTTTTTGGAATCTCGCTACAAGTAGAAGGTTATCCTTGTACTAATATTTTGTGAAAAATACTGTGAATTCGGGCATACAGCTCCTTTCACATACTGCTTTCTCCTTACTATATTGTAGGGAAGTAGGCATATTGGATGTTGTGAGGAAAGTTGTAGTGAATGAGCAATTTCTTCTTTCTGATTTCTATAGAATGTGTACCTGCCTTTAGAGCCAAAGATTATACTGGCGGAACTGTGTACATGCAACAAGGCTTCTTCTTACCCAGGGGCCACTCATATCCCATGTGTTTACTGTTTATCTTGTGTGAAGATCAGGGCCGGATCAGTAGAAATGGCCCCTGTGGATGATGCTTAACGCTTAACCAGTGCTTCTGTCCCATGAGGGAGGTGAAAGGAGTCACACAGTTGATGTAAGTACCATATTCTAAATCCTGACCATGAGGCTCATGCTAATGGGGCTGGGTACCAAAAAGGAGCTAAATTATGATAGGGTGACCATACGTACCATTTTTTCCAGACGCGACTTGGTCTGCACTCGCAAACCAAGCCAAAACCTATATCCTAATAGAAATCCTGGCCAGGACACGGCTGTATGTTCACCCTAAATTATTAGCTATTTGCTTTTTTAGTAATTGATAAGATTTTCAATGTTAAATACTTGTCAATCCCTTTATTTACAAAAAAAAATATTGACATAATTGTTAAAGAATAAAGCATAAAGGAGAATAAAGGTGTTTACTTATAGAGGCACAGCAAAAATAAATATATTTATAATAAATAAATAAAAAATGTTGAAACCAAAAAGTCGGTTTATTTCTAATGGACAGAAAGATAGTAGAAAAAGGTTGAGAGAGGAAGATCATTACACGGGCGCATCCATGCATTTGAAAGGATGGATCGTTTCAGGATTTGTGCTTGTTTTACACAGAATTCTGTCAGCCGGTGAATCTTTTCAGCCCCTTCAGCAATCAGCAGAAGCACACACACACGCAGCCTGAGGATTTGAGTATTTACATCACTTTGATTTTGTGTGCTGTGCCTTTCTAAATAGAGCGTGTGAAGTAGGCAGTCAGAAGGATATCAAATATGAGGAAGATCAAACATCTGTATCTTGTTATTTGTTCTTGCCACTATCCGACTATTTATATCAGAATCAATTTAGCAATCAGCATCTAGGAAAATGTTTTGCCTACTTTTTAATTTATTTATTTATTTTTAAAAAAAGACAGAAAGAAATCATTTCCAGAAACATTAGTTTCCATCCATTTTTAATACAGGCTGTTCTTTAAAAATTTTTATTTATGTTAAAAAAAATATTGGAATGCTTACTGAAAGATCATGTGACACTGAAGACTGGAGAAGAAAATGAATGAAGCATTGCTATTAAAAAAGAATCAATAAAATAATATATTTCACAATATTGGTAAGCATAAAGACTTACTGACTAGCGTATTTTATAATCAGGGTAGTTGTGCGTATAAACCTCTGGTCTCTGAATGCTCAGTGCTGACGCCAGTAGAAGTAAGCTCTTGTTTTGAGTGAGTACATGAAGGGGATTAAATCTGCTTCTCGAAAAGACCTGCTGAGTGAATGTAAGAGTGTTCGGGTTTTCATTTAATTGTCAAATCGCTGATCGTTTATGACAGTTACACAAGCAAGTACTTAGAGAAATGTATACCCAAAGACATGTAAGGATACATAGCTATAGGATTGTTTTGCCGCTTTTTAATGCCGAAACTTGCAGTTTTAACAGTTGGTCAGCTGCAAAGCACTTTCAACATATCTGATTGGTTTAGCTCTAATTTTATAATGCTGATGCTCAAAGTTAAAACAAAAGAATATTGCGTCAAAGAACCCTGTTGAAAACCAAGCTCAGCAGCTTATATCAGCATCATCACCGCTTACCTCCACCTGCAAAAACACATCATCTCACCTAAAGTCTGTGCAGGTGCTACGCTCAAAAGTACTGTCTGGAGAAACTGCCTCAGTTCAACACACCTGGTGTTCTTTGATCAAGAAACATCTGCAAAAAACATACAGAGCCTAAAAGTAGAATGTTATCAACTACATTTTTAGACTTGGATGGATAGAAAAGGTTGCTATCCAGTTGCTTATCTACAATCTGGATGATTTAGTATTTATAGTATTAATTAATTTCCAGTGATATTGTCGACTTGTTTGCACAGACACTATTTAAAGTGAACCGAGCTGGACGTGACTGAATTCAAGGTTAAAAGTCTTTTACCAAGACATTTATTTGATAAAAAAAAAAAAAAAAACAGTAATAATGTGAATTATTATTGCGATTTAAATCAACATTTTTCTATATATATATATTAGAATTTATAAAATTTTATTGTTATTTATTCCTGTTCTGCAAAGCAAAATTTTCAGCAGCTTTCAGTGTCACATGATCCTTCTGGAATCATTTGAATATGTGATATTCTGTCATATATGGTATATATACCATCATACATGGTTTTATTTGTGGTCCACTGTGGCGAAGTAGATGTGTAGTGCTTGTTTTATGTGTGCTGTTAGCACTCAGAGGCTCTTGAGAGCAAGGTGACGGCACTTTGTGTTCTTATATACTGCTCTTTGGGGACACTGTTATAGGACCTACATCAGCAAACTCACTTCAATTGCATCCTGAAAAACACAAATGCACATATTGAGTCAAATTTGTAGGAATAAAAATATAAAAACAAAAAAAAAATACATTTAAAAAATCAGAAATGCTGGTTTTCACAAGCTAAGCGTTTACGTGAGTTAAGGACAAGGTTAAAGCATTGTAATGGTTTTGATATATTTTTGTTTCTCTCTGTCTCTTGCCAGGTAAACGTGAATCCTTTAGTTTAGTCCCTACTGTTTATATTGGAGGCTTAAGGACCACTAAAAAAGGCACGGATTAGGATCTCTGTACATGCTAATCCCAGAAAGAAGACTGTAGAGCGAGTCAGAGGCACCAAAGATACACACCGAGGTGAACAAATGAGAGGGAGTGGCTGTTTTCCATATGGGACCCCATTTCTGAATGAGCCACCGGGTAAAGATGTTAAATGAGAGGAAGCACCGTACAAGAAGCCAGGGCCACCGAGAGTAACATGGGACCTTGTTATAGCAGCCAGGCAACAATCACAGCCCTCATCTTTCTCAACGCTGATCCGAGGTCTATTTTTAGCGCTGAGACAACGCACCAATTAAATTGGGCATATCTGATGATGTTCAGGGAGATGCAGGACTGAGGGGAAGGAACAGCACTGTGCACCGGGCCGCGTGGGTGAAGCAGACGACCCTAAACATCTCCTGCTTTATACATTGATATGTGTATAGGCTTGGGTTGAGATGTAACGATAATGCGCTAATTTTGGAAATTGCCGCAGGTGTACAGGACAACATGTGAAGGTGAGAAAGGACTTTGCATTATTTGCTTTTGTAATGAAGAACGGTCAGTGTTGTGTGTTTATTTAATTAAAATGTGGTTATAAATTAACTATTTATTACTAACAATATTTACAAATATATATTATATATGGCAAAATATTTTATTAACAAATATTTGTTTGTGTGTGTGTAGTTGTTTATTACTGTGTAAAATTATTCAAATTAATTAAGAATAAATGTGTGTGTGTGTGTATTACAAATAATTTTAGAGGTGTAGTTTATTATTGTATATATTATTGTATTAATTTATATTGGTATAAACTTAATTATAAGTCTGTGTGTGTGTATTACAGATATCATAAATAAAATTTTACTACATAAATTATTATTGTACTAATATAAACATTTTAAAGACTTTTAAGAAATTAAAATATGAAATAATAATTATTCATAATGTTATTTATTCATTATTTTCTTCTTGACAAGTAATATGTTTGTTTATAGGCAAAGATTTAAATAAATAAAAATCTTTTTTTCTAATTTTGTATCATTTCGTATCTTCAGGTGGTGCCTTAGTTCCAGGTCTCCTGCCATGAGCTAAGCCCCCCAGTGGCCTGTGGCAGGATGACTGCTGTGTACCCGGCTGGGGGGGGCTCCGTCGGGGTCTCAGAAGCGGCCACGGGTCGCCAGCGTTATGCCCGATGGAGCCGACAGGACAGCTCTGACATCTGCACAGATGACGAGGGGACCCAGCCCCGCCGCCTCACCCCTCTGGAGAAGCTCAATCTGGACATGTGCCAAGATGAGAAGATGGTGAGGGAGCTCACCGTGGCCCGTCGCATCGGCTTCTACAAGATACGTGGCGAGATCGGCTGTGGAAACTTTTCCCATGTCAAGCTGGGCATCCATGCTCTGACGAAAGGTACATGTCAGTTAAAACACTCTGAACTGAATTCTGAGTAATTGGTACATATTCTTTGCAGCTCACTGACACTTAGTAGAAATTTATGGTCCAGGGATATTCCTATAGCTCACTGTCACCCATTAAAGTGTCTGAAAATGCACTTTTAGAAGCTTGTTTTGTAGTTGCGTTGACCTTGAATAAGAATATCAAAAATTAAGTCATATTGTGAATCATTCTCGCCTTTTTAAAACCGCTTTCTAATTTCCTATATTAAAGTATAATTTATTCCTGTGATGTCAAAGCTACATTTTTAAATTGCAATAATAATTATTGGCATCAAACTTTTGAACAGTGGTGTAAACAAATGTGGCTACATCGAATCAGATATAAGATTACTTGAATTTTAAAAAAATAAAGGAAATGCTTAAATTGTAAAGTAGTTCTTGTTATAATAGTAATTATTATTAATTTACTTTTAAAAACATGTTGTGCAACATTACATATTACAGCTCACTAATTTAGAAGACATTTGATCCAAAACAGGTAGTCATAGTTTATATATTATATTAATATAAAATGTGTTGTGTTGTTATATGAAGTTTTAACCCATATGTTTAAAAATAAAAAGCCATACTTTATTATTAATACATACTTTTTCAGTAAATATGGGTTAAAACTACATATTACAGGACTCTGAAATGTATCATAGCTACAAATTTGGAGAGGATATTGTTATTTGAAACACATTTCATATTAACGTAATATAATTGGTGCTGTCAAATGATTAATCGTGATTAATAATTCCAAAATAAACACTTTTGTTTACATAATATATGTAGGTGTGCTGTATATATTTGTGTATATAAATACACACACATGCATGTGTGTATTTTCTTTAAAAAGGGTTTTGTTTAAATATGAATCATATTTATACACAATATAAATGATATGAATATACATATATACATGTAATTACTTGTAAATATTTTCTAAATATATACTGTATGTGTATGTGTGTGTATATAATATATTCAGAACACACATATAATGCAAACAAAAGTGTTTATTTCGAATGTGATTTTTTTTTTTTAAATAAATAAATACACACACACACACACACACACACACACACATATATATATATATATATATATATGTGTGTGTGTGTATAATGTTATTGTCTTGATGAATATGTATCCTAAGAGTCCAGTATACATTGATAAAGTGGGAAGCATGCCCTCAGTCAAAGTCAAACTGAGACAACTTGTCTGATCCAGACCCAGATGGATGGATTCGAGGTGTCACATTTCTGCCGAGAGACCTTTAGAATTGTTGTCGCCCTCATCAAAGATTGCAGTGTGTAAGGGATAGGTGGTTGTGGTGTGTCGTTACAAAGCCATTTGTGAATTCATGCGCAGAGCATTTTGACGTTTTTTAGTGCTGCAGCAGATCTTGACGAGAGCGTGTAGAATGACATTCCATATCGCATGGCACCATATCCGATACCAACACTGCTCAAATGTCTGTCCTTTATTACAGTTGACTTACTGTCACAAATGCTGCTTGACTAAACTATTTTTATATATATACTGAAATTAGACAGAATGCACATGTCCCACACACATATGAATGTTCTCTGGATGAGAGACTCCTGTAACTGAAACTGTATGTTGTCATCCACAGACAAAGTAGCCATCAAGATCTTGGACAAAACCAAGCTTGATCAGAAGACACAAAGGCTGCTGTCCCGAGAGATATCGAGCATGGAAAAGCTGCACCATCCAAATATCATCCGTCTGTATGAGGTGGTGGAGACGCTGACCCGTCTGCACCTGGTCATGGAGTACGCAAGCGGAGGAGAGCTCTACACGAAGATCAGCACTGAGGGGAAGCTCTCCGACATCGACAGCAAGATTGTTTTCTCTCAGGTTCTCTCAGCTGTGAAGCATATGGTGAGATGTACATGATGCAAATAAAGAGAATTCAGTGAGGGAAATCTGTTATGATAATGGGCTGAATGTTTACAGGGAGAAAACATTCTCATTATCTCATTCCTCTGTTTCCCTGACCTTTAAAACTTTTCGTTTTTCCATTTCATGACAGTTTACAATTTTTACTATCATAAGATGCATAGTTTGATGGTCAGTGACACAATGCCCATTTCTGTTAGAGTTTATTCAGAAATACAATGAAAATGCAATCATTTACATGAGCTATGATCATTTCTGAATTTAAATACATCAGTATATATTCATCTTACAGAATATAGAAAATATATATTTTGTAGTAGTTACATATTTTTAATTTGAATTTTTAAAAACAATTATTTGATATATGCATCTTTTCATTTTTTATTAGGTTGTTGAATTAGTTGGTTAGATTGAAATCTTTGAAAATGAAGTTGTAAAATGTGTTGGTATTCTTTGATTATATTTGAATATAATTAGTATTATAGTTGGTAATTATTAATTGTTAACTTTTTTAAATGTAGCATCAATAGCTATGTTGGAACAAATATTTTAAGAGTTGTGAAAAACTATATTTAAAGTCAAATATTTATTGTATAAAGTTTTATTAAGATATATTGAAGTTAATTAAATTATCTTGAAATATTATATTGCAGAATTTATGAAGAAGTATTAAATATTTTTAATATCATCATTAATATTATAATTTATAATAATTATTATTTATTTGCTATTTTGAGTGTTGCAACATGACAAAATAATGATCATTGTTTGGATTATTATTAATTGCAAAGAAGCAACCACTAAAAATGCTATTTTAATGCATAAAAAACATTATTACATTTGGCATTTTAAAAATTATTAACATTAAACAATTTTAACACACACACATATAAAATTTGGCATAAGAATTAAGAAAAGTACATATGATACATATAAATATACATATATATATATATATATATATATATATATATATATATATGCAGTTAAATGAGTTTAACAACATTGTTATTTGTAAATTTAGTTGTTAATAGTAGTTTTTTCTTATTTTGCAGCACGACAATAACATCATTCACAGAGACCTGAAAACAGAGAATGTTTTTTATACCTGCAGCACCTGCGTTAAAGTGGGAGACTTTGGCTTCAGCACGGTGAGCCGCCGCGACGAGACCCTCAACACCTTCTGTGGTTCTCCACCGTACGCTGCTCCTGAGCTCTTCAGGGACGAGCACTACATAGGTGCTTGTGTAGACATCTGGGCCCTGGGGGTCATGCTCTTCTTTATGGTGACCGGCACCATGCCCTTCCGTGCGGAAACGGTGGCCAAGCTGAAGCGCTGCATCCTGGACGGAACGTACACAGTGCCTACCTGGGTGCCGGAACCTTGCCAGAAACTGATCCGCGGCATCCTGCAACCTCAACCGTCTGACCGTTACACCGTAGAGCAGATGATGGGCTGTGAGTGGCTGCTGCCGGTGGAGTTTCCCAAGGCCATGGAGCCCTTCAAACTGGACCCGCTCCATCTGGCTGAGTCTAAGTCAGGGGAGCTTGAAGAGCATGAGATAGAGGTGAGGAAAGCCCTGGAGGCTCTTGGCATCACCACAGACCACATTCGTAACAACCAGGGCAAAGACTGCAGGAGCTCCATCACTGGAGTCTATCGAATCCTCTTACACCGTGCACATAAACGACTAGCAGTGGAGAGCATGCCAGTAGTTACTCACGTAGTGAACGGAACTGATGCTAAAAAAGACCGTCTGAAGACATACAGGAGCCTTAGGCATACATCTAAACTCTGCATAATTTTGTGATGCTCAGAAAACATTTAAGTAATAATGGAGAGGATCTATGGTTCAGCTAGTTATATTTGATATACCTCTTTTGTTATCGTTTTTCAATTGAAATGAGAGCTGTGATTGCCTCTAATAAAGTAGTCCATATGAATGAATGAATGGAAAGTATGAATGTTTGCAAGTGAGTACAAGACTTTTGTCTTAATGTCATGGATGTCATGTTATAAATGTATTCAGTAAATGTAATAAAGTACTTTGGATGGCTTTGTTTCGAACATTCTCTTTGCATTACGTCTCTAATATATACATTGAAAATTAAGTTGTAAAATTTGTAGGTATTCTTTGATTATATTTTAATATAATTAGTATTATAGTTGGTAATTATTAATTGTTAACTTTTTTAAATGTAGCATCAATAGTTGTGTTGGAATAAATATTTTAAGAGTTGTGAAAAACTATATTTAAGGTCAAATATTTATTATGTAAAGTTTTATTAAGATATATTTAAAGTTAATTAAATTATATTAAAATATTATATTGCAGAATATATGAAGAAGTATTAAATATTTTTAATATAATCATTAATATTATAATTTATAATTATTATTATTTATTTGCTATTTTGAGTGTTGCAACATGACTAAAAATATTAATAATATTATTAATATTTGTAGTCATGTTGCAACACACAAAATGGAAAATAAATAATAAAATAAAGTTGCTGGGGAATATTTGTAGCAATAGCCAAAAATACATTGTATGGGTCAGAATTATTGATTTTTCTTGTTTCATGAAGATATTTTGTAAACTTAGCGTAAATATACTAACCTACATTTGATCAGTAAAATGCATTGCTAATAACTTTTTTGGACAACTTTAAAGGTGATTTTCTCAATATTTTTTGCGCCTTCAGATTCCATATTGTCCAATCCTAACAAACCATAGCCCACATCAACGAAAAGCTAATTTGTCAGCTTTCAGAGGATATTATCAGTTTCGAAAAATGGACAGGACTGGTTTAGTGGTCCAGGGTCACACACATACACATGTTTAAGTATCGTAAGTTTTAAAGGATTTTTCAATTTAAACTTGCAATTACATTTCCACAGTCTTCCTCATAAATGGCGTATTCCAGGCATGACATTTTAGACTACAACTCCCAGGAAGCCCTTTTCAAGCGGTCTCTCACGCAGAAGACGTGTACGCCCAGACGCACCCGTACGCGATGACGCAAATTTTGCCTCGTTGGAGGGTGATTTCATCAGGAACAGGACAAAGAGAGAAGGCACTTCCTATTTGTTGTATATGTCGACGTATCTTATTTCGGTTCAAGATCATCAGAGGTAAGAGTTTATTTAAAGCATTCTGAATGCATCTGTGAAGTCGACTTTGCTTTCCTCAGAAAAAGGTCTCAATTCTTCACAAAACAGTTACCGTAGAGCTGTCAAATGTCGGAACTGTCACATGCTTTACCAAATTTTCTATTTACTTCCTGTGATATCTTCCATCTATCATTGTTCAGTAATTCTGTGCTGTTAGATTTTGCTTTTCACTATTATTAGCGCTGTTATGTGTGTTATTATTATTATAATTATTAATAAATCTGTAAATTCTGCAATACGCATGGTCACTGTGTTAAAAATGTCGCAAAACCCAACCAGACTCAACCTGTTATCTGATATTTACCCATAATCATGTGTGCACTAGTAACGCTGTTATCTGCACTGAGCTATGACGGTAACGTTAGTGGGTTTAAAAACTAGTTGTCACACGCAGTAACCCGTTAACCAAGTTAAGTTTGCGCTTTTGACTCGTACACTTCCCCGTTAATGTGGTGAAGTGATGTCATGTATGTTGTTGTGTTTGTCACGTGGTAAGTGGGCGGGGTCTGCCGCTGATCGGCTGTCAGTGCGCAGTGTCGCTGCGGATCCGCCGGGCTTATAGCGGCTCATTTCATTTCTTCTTCTCCAAATCAGCGTCACATGTCAGTGAGCAAGGAAATGGAGAATACAGACCTGCTTGGTCTGATCTTCCCAGATGAAGACCCAGGATCCGGCGATTGGTTCCTCAAAGAGGGGAATACCTTGCTGGATGATTTGCTTTCAGAGCAAGATGTATGTAACCTTCACGTCCAGTTGATCTAAATCTAAAAATATTATGTCATGTTTGCTTGTTTTTTGCCACGTAGAAGCTATGATAGAGTCTGATATGAATATGATAAGGACATCGATAAAAATGAAGTACAACTGCACCTTCTACAGTATTATGCAATATAGAGATTAGATATAGAAATGCTTTTATCATGCTGCATAGAGTATATTTATGAACGGTTCATGTATTCTAGGTTTTATATAATGTGTAAATAATGCAGATAGATTAACCAATAAATTGATTGTTAAACAAATAAAAATAGTGTTTTATATAATAATGATGCCCATTTATATAATAATAAAAAATATTATTATTACTACTGTGACAGATAGATAGATATAATGACCAATGATCTGATTGATAACATAGATTTGTTAACAATTAAAAAAAAAAATAAAAAAAAAAATATATATATATAATGTAGTTATGTGCATTTATATAATAGATAGATAGAATAACTTATGATTTGAATGTTGCAGATTATATACATGTGTTATTTTTATGTACATTTATATAATAATTATAATTGTGCATGATAGAATAAATACAATAACAATTCTATAAATGTTGTACATTATTAACTAAAAGGAAATGATTGTACATTATGCAGATTAAATAGAGAGACAGACTAAGAAATGCTTTTATTGTTGCAGATGCTGAGCGGAATGGATACAGAGGACTTTCTCAGCAGTCTTCTGGGTGAGGAAGAGGACGGCCTGACTATCAACTGCTTGTCTCAGTCTCCTCACAGCAGCGACAGCGGCATCTCTGAAGACACCACCCCTCCACACGACAGCAGCGAGACAGAGACCGTGCCCAGTCCAGGCGTCGAGCCTCTGCTTTACTCCGAGTGTATGACGGAGAGCTACGAGGCCCAGGTGGTGCAGACAGACCACTGCTACACCCTCCCACAGGGCACAGACACCCTGCTGAGCGTCCGGTCAGAGAACCCAGAGTCTGATGTCTTCATAGATGTCGGTAAGGTCTTGTTGTGTTGTGTAGAGACATATGAAATATGCTTGTGGGAGAAAAAAAATCTTAAAATTGACTTACTTCTTGTCAGATGATTTGGAAATGGATATGGATATGGATGATGACTTCTCCCCAGAGCTGCCCTGCTCACTCACGATTGAAGACTCCACACAAAGCAGCAAACCGGACGACCTGGTACATTTCAAAGGATTTTAAGAAAGAACCCGGCAGATTGTTACCATGATGACTAAGATATAGCATGCATGTTTTGTCTCCAGTTCCAGTTTAAAGAGATTGTTTTGACTGATGAGGAGAGGAGACTTCTGGCGAAAGAAGGTGCAAGCATTCCAACTCATATGCCTCTTACAAAGGTACCAGAAGTGCTTTCTGAATTATGATGGTTTCGTGTTGAAGCCTTGCAACAAATGAAACGTAACATGATGGTGTTAGCTAAAATGTTGTGTCTCTTTAGGCAGAGGAGCGGACCCTGAAGAGGGTGAGGAGAAAGATCCGAAATAAGCAGTCTGCTCAGGAGAGTCGCAAGAAGAAGAAAGTTTATGTTGATGGCCTGGAGAACAGGTTAGCTTAGAGAGAAATGTCTCTCAAAATACAGGAAGCACTTAAAACTTAACTGTAAGGTATTGCACGATAAACGGTAAATTCGGTTACTGTAATTGTTAAAGGTATTATTAATTCAAAGAATAATGTTTCAGGAATAAATGATCACATATGTGAAAACAAAGGATGTACTACTGTATTACATATTCATATTCACGAGATCGGGGTCTCGCAGTAAAAACAGTAATACTGTAAAATATGATTACAATTTAAAAGAACTATGTTCTATTTGAATATGTATATTTTAAAGTGTCATTTGTTCATGTGATGCAAAGCTGAATTTTCAGAAGCCAGTAATTCAGTCTTCGATCAGAATGTTTTGATAGTGTAAGTGTGAATATTTTTATCAGAGTTATTGAAATAATATTTTGGACATCCGTAGGGTTGCAATCTGCACTGCTCACAATCAGGAATTACAGAAGAAAGTTGAGATGCTGCAGAAACAGAACATGTAAGCCTTCATCGTGTTTTTAGAGTATAATTGTAGTGAAGATGATAATCATACTTAATAGCTAATACTAACGGAGATTGTTTTCTATATTAAGATCTCTTATTGAACAGCTGAGAAAACTCCAGACTATGGTGAAAATGTCCACGATGAAAACCACAACGACTAGCACTTGTATTATGGTAAGTATTTCTATTATGTAGAATTTGAATCTACTTCTGTTGACAATATTAGTCTGTATTGAATGAAATATGATGCATGTGTGTAATCTTTCACCAGCACGTAATGTGAACTTTCTGTCTTACATAAATACAATGGCAGAGTGACGTTTTTCCTGACCTTTTCCGTTGTCCCTTTTCAGGTATTCCTGCTTTCTTTCTGTCTGATCATTTTCCCGTCAGTCAATCCTTTTGGCAGCAGCAGTCAGAAAGACATGTATGCGTCATCCACAGGTGAGCAGTGTTTGTCATTGTTTCTGTAGGGTGCTGAGGAATGTTGTCCTGCTTGTTTTCTGACATGTTTTGTTGTACTGTATTGTTCTGCTTGTACAATAATGCAGTTTCAGTATGCAATACCAGTGAAAATTACAATTCACAATTATTGATAATAATTTCATACAGAGCTAATAAGTTGTTAATATCTAATAACATGCTAATAATATCTCTCTGTGTGTGTGTGTATATATATATTCGAATCATTTATATGAACAAATAACATTCTAATTATATATATACTATACTATAACTAGCATAATAATTTGTTCTTTGTAATAATACCAATAGCTAACATATATTATTCATAGGATTTGTTATTTTTCTAGAAGGCAAAGTAGTATTATTTTAGTGTCACTGATATACTATTATAAATCTTGTTAATATTTTGAAATATATTTTGTTTGTATGTTAATTTTAGTTAAAGTTTGAGTTTGGGTTTTTGTGTTTGTTTTTTGTATGTTTTTAATATATCTATAGGTTTTTCTAGCTTTAGTTTTTTAGTACTTCAAGCTAAACTAAACCAATGATGGCAGATGTTTCCCAGAAAAGCTTAAATAAAAGCTTTTTTATATATATTTTATATTGTTATATTATTTTTTATATTTTATTAATTTAAAGTTTTTTTTATGTTTTTACTTTTACATTTGGTTAACTATAATATGAATATAGCAGAGTACATTACTGTATTACAAAAAGCCTTAATTTTTTTCCCAAGTGCTGGTGCTTGTGCAAAAACACATTTTTTCTTCTGCTTTCTAGGAATGTCCAGAGCCCTGCGGTCTTATCCAGCTATCCTTAAAGAAGACATCATGTCCACGTCTGCTAAAGAAGTACCAGAGCAGGATGTCCTCCTGGTGGCCACTGTAGAGAACAACCAGGTGCTGTTGTCCGGTGCTCAGAACCACACACCTGACTACCAGCGGGTCGAGCAGTCTGACTCCGAGTCTGGTGTCAACAGCAACTCCTCCGCTGACTTCCCCAGTCCTTCCCAGTCAGATCTCAAAGCGGATGCATCTCTCTCAGAGTCCCACAGGAACTCCGCAGCACCTCCAGTGATCTACGACAGCCAGAGCAAAACCAAGGAGAGCTGGATGGAGCAGAAACCCACATCAGTTATAATACAACAGCACCGATCTGATGAAATGTAGGAGAGCACCCTAAACCTGATTTGTTTAGGGTGTAAAATTCAACATAGCCATTTTCTCTTCATTGTAGCATCACAGCCTGAACCTCTTTCCTTCGTTTTTATTTTTTACATGGATCTACTGTCATGCTATAATAGCACTTTGTTTAAACCCAGCCATTTGTTAGGACATTATGGTCCTATTCATCTGTACAAATGATGTTTCTTTTTTAATGGAAACGTGAAGGAGTTATGTTGTTTTGAACTCTGCTTTGTGTCCACATTGAGTTTTAGTACATTCAGGAAATGTATTGATTCGTCGGTATTACTTGAGACATTTTAGGACTTTTGGGCATCTATTAAAATATTACTTTCCCTTTTTTAGTAAGGGAGCCATATGCTTAAAGAGATTCCACAACTGAAAAATGATCAGTCCTTGTGATAAAGGAGTGTATTTAGAAAAGGGAAAAGCTATTTTTTCTGCTTGTGTATTATTTGTGGCTTAGTACCCCTTCCGTTAAACCGCTGTAAATTTAGCTTTAAATGTACCTTCTAGAAGGGGTATAGTATTGCACACATCCATGCAATAACAGTACATTGTTTATGTCTATATATGTATATACATATGAAAAAAAATGTAATGATCTGCTGTGTCAGAGAAGCATTTTTATGTTCTTTTTTGTTGTTGATATTATGTCTTTTAAAAGACTTTTATTGCAGTCTTTTGTTTTTTATCGATTTTTTTTAATCTTGGGTCATATGATGCACTGATGTATCTCTAAACGTGGAATGTTCATAAACCGTTTATTTCCGTCGTGATCATGTTATTATTAATTAAAAATGATCAGTTTATTATGAAAATGCATTTTGTCATTCATAATGAAAAAAATGTCAATAAACAAATGATAATTACACTAGATATGACAGGGCATCTTTGTAAGCGATCTATAAAAGTCTTACATTGAAACTAGGTCAATATTTGGTACATGTCCAAGCATGTTTTCACAGCCAGACTTGTCCTTTTTATGCTGATGGAAAGAAATGCAAATGAGCATAAAATAACCTATAAAACCACAGATAAGATGCCACTCTATTTTAACTCTCACTCACGAAGCTCAAAAAAAAATCTAATTAGGGACATAAAAGTACAAACTATTACTTTGTAGAGTGTTCAAATTCAAAACGCTTAAATATATATGGCCAAGAGTCAATTTTAAAGCGAATTTAAATCAGTGAAAACCTAACATCTCATTTCCTCGCTGTACCTGCAGATGGCGCCACAGCATCTCTAATCTCTGCACAGCACAGGCGCTTTTAGAGAACAATACATCTATTAATATATAACGCCAGATTCGATCATCGGTTTAACTGTGTTTTACTGTGGTATCGTGTATCGATACCCTACGGGTTTGGTTTCAGATGCATACATTTGTAGCTGCTATTTGAGCCGATGAGCAAATGCATCTTTTGTATCTGTATGGTGTGACTCACTCAGACACATTTACAGTGTTCTTCGTGAAACGAGCCGCTAGATGGCGCCTAACATGCACTTTCTATAACCCAAATCTCAGCGCTTTTTTGACGAGTTGCTTATTACACCGTTTGGCATATTAGGCGAAACGTCTCTAAAAGTTGTAAGTAAACACAGCTTAAGTCTACCGTGCACAGTTTAAACCACATTCAATTGATTTAGTCCTGATCTAAAAGTGCTAACAACCCCTCCAAAACCAGTCTGGGAGACCACAAACAAGCAACTACATACACAATTACAAAACTTCCAATAGTTTAGACCAGTTTGAACTAGACCTGACTTTGTCTACCATCCTGTCTGCTCCAAAAGTGCCTCTACATCCAGGCTGGGATACCAGTTAGGACCAACTAACCAGACTGTTCGGCAGGTTACTCCTTACAGAGTTACAAAGAGCTTCCAGTAGCCTAGACCAGTTTGAACAAGACTTGATGTTGTAGTCTGATATGTGCAGCGATGCTGGTTCGAGATGTTACTGAATAATTGAGTAGTCTCTATTTACGGGAATAACATCGCTCACCATTTCAGATGTGGTTTTAGGAGCTTAAACAGGCCTGGAGTGGAGTGTTAGTTATCTGCTTATTTGTGCGTGTGCATTCTTGCAAGAAGTTGGGACAAAAGTTTTGGCTGTTGGTCTGAGTGGGACGCACTTTTTGCAGGCCGCTACAAAGCCAGGGGCAGGTGGAACATGAGGCTATTATTCGTGCTTTAGGGCCAGCCAGCCAAACAGACACTGATAGGCACACGATAAAGACACGTAAATGAGGATGACTCCTTCACAAACGCAAAAGAGTGTGCCTCACTTATCAAGTCTTTGTGTCTGTGGGGGTGGTGGGGGTCATGTTTTGCTTACATTGTGGGGACTGAATGTCCCTAGGACAGTAATCCTGCTGTATTCATGGATGGGACATGGTAGCTGGTTTGAACTGGAGCAGCAACTACAAATCAACAACCTGAATCACCTACAATGAGAGGATGTCCAAAATAAATGTACTAATTAAAGTCTTAATGAGATTCCACATATATATATATATATATATATGGAGTCTCATATATATATATATATATATATATGTGTGTGTGTGTGTGTGTGTGTGTGTTTCTGCAAGTGTTAGTTTTATTAATTAACATATCATTAAATACGTTTTAAAAAATAAGGGAGCGAGTAAGCCACATTAATTCCGCCATTAATTCCATCTCATAATTCAGTTCATCCTAGATGAAGGATTAAGTGATAAAATGAACTCAACAACTTCACGCAGTTTGTCCTCAAGAGCACGAGCCGTGCTTTGTGTTGTTGATGGAGTGATATTTGAACACACCCACGTGGGCTGTTTACAGTCAAGGCGCTTGCATCAGAGTAATTTACATACGCCCGTGCCGCCAGCCAATCGGATCCGTGCATGAGCGAAATGCCCGCCCACTGCCGAGAAGCTCTGCCGCTGTGCTGCTCGTCTCGTATAAAACACTGCGAGCGCTTGACACGGCATCACTAACCTACTGCTCACCGGAGAGAAAACACACGCGAGAAGCGACCTAACCTTGGATTTAAACAATGACTTTTGAAGAATTTAGTGGACAGGATAACGCAGCTGCTACTGGCGATAGGTGAGTTTCTTATTCAGTTGTTGCTGTCTTCGCTGTTTGTGTTTATAAGTAAATACTACGTAAAGTATATGGACTGACGAGCCGGTTTGTGAATGCTCTCCAGAATGCAAAGCGCAGGAACGGCACTAGAGGAGCTTCTGGTCTCCGCAAAGAAGCAGGACTGCCTTACCGTTGGGGTGTATGAGTCTGCACAAGTCATGAATGTGTAAGTATCTGCATATTTATTATTAAAGTGCTGCTATTAGTATGCATTAGGTCTTTAGACACTCAGAGGGTGACATATGGAAATGTTTTTTTATTACTTAGTCTTACTAATAATGAATAAGTAGATGCATCCTTATGCATAAATGCAAGCAGCTCACGTTGAACCGTTTCCTAATCAATTTCTCTTCTTTATGCAACCTCAGTGACCCAGACAGCGTGGCTTTTTGCGTCCTGGCTACGGATGAGGAGTATGAATGTGACATCGCCTTGCAGATCCACTTCACTCTCATCCAAGCCTTCTGCTTCGACAACGACATCAACATTGTTCGTGTGAATGACATTGACCGTCTTGCTGACATTGTGGGCAGCGATCAGGATGAGGAACCTAAAGACGCACACTGCATACTTGTAACGGTGAGTCGATCCACTCCTCTTTACTGCATCTACACCTACACATTGCAGACGCCTACAATTGCATTACATCTGCATGTTATACTAATATCACTTCTTTTTTTTCCAAAGAGCCCCAATGCTGACTCGTGGAAAGATTCTGCTCTTGAGAGACTGGGCTTGTTCTGTGAGGAGAGCCGCAATGTCTACGAATGGGTGCCTACTATTACTCTGCCGGAGCGCTGATGGGAGATGGCTTTGGCACGTGAATGAATCAAGTCGAAGACATCCATCCTAAAGGGTACACCGGTGCAAAGCGAGAAAGCTTTGAGATATTGTCTGGATTACCCTCACAACTGGGAAGATAAAAGTGGACTGACCCAGCGTACGGTTGGCCGTCCTGGAAAAGCTGATGTTCAGAATCTTTTTTTTGGACGAGCATGGAAAAGTCAAGCCTCCTGTGCCACTCAGGTCTGTTGTGGAGGAGACAATAGGAGAGAAACGGACAGGTGGACTGTAAGAGCACGTTTATGAGACTGAAGGCGAAGAAGAGCATTGGAATTGGTGTTCTTGACGAATGAGATGTGGATTTTAAAGAGGAACTATGTTTAAGTGACATTTTGAAGATGGTTTGAGGTCTACTGGGCACTTGGGATGTTGTTTGAAAAGTATTACATGGACACTAGTGTAATTTGTCTTTTGTGATATCCTGGGGGGAAAAATATGGATTTTATTAAGTTGTGCTTTTTGTCAAATGCAATGTAAAAAATTGTGGTGAAGAAGCCACCATTTCTGCAATGAATTTAAAAAAATAAATCCCTTAAAAAATAAATGCAATTATGGTTTGTTTCTTTTCAAAGTTGTCGGATTTGAGAAATGTTTTATTTTCAGCCAATTATATCAGAGGATAGAGTTCAGGGCAGTTCAGTAACAGTCTAGAAGAGAAAAAGAGAGGTTGCGAATGCACTAGAGAAACTGGCATCTCTCCAAGCTCTTCCTGACCTTTCACCGCCCATGCACCAGCTGCTTTCTTTAAACGGCTTGCTCAACTGAAGGGCCCCCTTTGCAACGGGGGACTGACTTCTGTCATGTGTAGGTTTTGCACCATCCATTTGGAGCAGAGACAGGGTAGAGCCAGACCCGTTAGATGACTAATTGAGCTGAACTCACCAAACACAAAAGTCAAAATTGAGCTGTCTTGACAATAAAGGTCACAATAGAAGGGGTGGTTTTAAATCTAATATGCACTTTTAAATTTTTTTATTCAAATTATACAATTGAATAATAAAAAAATTGCACAGTACATTACTACATTAGCAGCAAGTTAATAGGAATCTCATTTTCTTGAGTCTACTCAGCTTTTCATTGTCTGAAAACGGTTTGTGGTTTACTAGAGAAAGGGTTCTAAAACTACCAGTAAGACAGCTACTCATTTGTGGTTTGTTTGATCTCGCTACGCTGTCCAGTCAGCCTTGTGCTTAGTCTTTCAAAGTTACATCACTGGAAATTTTCTGAACAGAAAGCTGCATGTTTTGAACAGCAAATACTTGCACCAGGTGTTGTGTACCGATGGCAAATGCCTGAAGCATGTGTATCCAAACTTAAAAGAGCATTTCAGGTATAGTGCCTGAAAAGTCTTTGTGCACTTAAAAGTCAACCGACAAGAAAGCTAAGCTCATGCACATACAAAGCAACACACACCTGCTTTTGAAAACAAAGAACGGCAGACAGAGGTTTCACAAAGAGAATATTACACTCCCTCAGATAGTAATTGATCTTTGCAGTTTATATTCATTAACTAATGACAGCTAATGCATTGAAGTCAAGAAACTGGGTCAATTGCATTGGAGGTTCAATGGAGATCCCCTTCAGGTCATTCTAGTAACAAACAACCACAAACGTTTTTCTTTGAAAGTAGTTTCACGTGCCTTGTTTCTACTCTAATGCAACAAAATATCTTAATTGGGAGAAGTGGGAATATGTGTGCATCCTAACTATGAACCAGAGAGCAATTAAAACAGACAGTTAAAAATGGCCTGTTGTCTTTTTCCTCACTTCTGTCCAAGTTTCAAGAAAAAAAGACTTTATGTATCTGTTTCAGAGGTGTAACCGGAACTGCTTTTTTTGGGAAGAGAACAGTATCTAATCTAGACATCATTTCCTTTAAACTGACAGATTTATCACCTTTTTATTAAACATGTTGTAATATGTCTGCCTTCCAATGTTTGGTCACTTGCTGCATTCACTGCATGACTTGAGCAACTCACACATCTGTCACCTGCTCAGTGGAGAGTGCATTGCATGTGACTAGCAACAGGCCCTCACATGCTGTCAATATGAAATGCACTTCTCATCATATTTCCGCCCAAAGCGTAGAGTTTTTCTCAGAGACCACGAGACCTTCTCTGAAAACCACACAGTAAATTCCACACAGTACTTTTCAGGAAACATGAGTGAAAGGTTACCAAACTTCCCAGTGCACAAAGCAAGTTTCAGAGTTTCTGCATTAGACTACTCACCACCTTGTAAACAGCAATGACTTGTTGCTCCCCACTGATTAAAAAAAATTTCTTCACAGGTGCACAAGGCTTCAAAACACCAAGAAAAAAACACTTCACCCTGAAAAACCACTTTGCAGCTGGCTTGATGTCTGCAGTGCACACATGTTGCCCCTCCTTTGTAAGCCTTGAAGCTAGTGACTCAATCCAGACAGTAGTACTGGCATCTGTTAGCACTAACGCTCACTCTGATCACCAGCCACAGACATGGTGTTCTTTGTGTCTAGTGACTCAGGAACAACGAAATGTACAGATATGAAAGTAGTTTTGGGTTTGAGAGTAGACAGCAGAAAAGAAAGTAGATATGAGAGTAGACATAAGCTTTTTCTGAAAGTGCTGATTTGAACTTATTGAACTGTAGATGCCCTTCAGTGTTACATTTTGTCCCATATGGTCATGATGGTAGACTAAGAGACAAAAAAAAGAACAAAAATTCAGATGTCTGTCCTGAATAAAGTAAATGTATGAAACACAACTCACACAGAAGTCCCTATAAAACCAAGCAGCTATATATTGGTAAATGTGACCAAATGAATCTGCTGTGAAATTTGCAGGTGAATTATTATGCCCTCATGCAAATCTAAACTGAAATGACTACATTTTGCCTCTGGAAATTTGTAAATGTGACTACACTGTAATTCCATGAATTCAATGCTTATGTGAACAAGCTCTTCAGATGTGGCTGTTCACATGAAGGGTGATAACTATAACGGTGATGTTTTAATTATTGTTCTAATTCTTTAAAGGGTTAGTTCACCCAAAAATGAAAATTCTGTCATTAATTACTCAACCTCGTGTTGTTACAAACCCATAAGACCTCCGTTCATCTTTGGAACACAAATTAAGATATTTTTGTCCCTCTAAGCCATCTGTCCCTCCATAGACAGCAAAACAGCTCAAATGATCCAGATCTAGAAACGTAGCAAAAACATTGTTAAAACAGTCCGTGTGATATCAGTGGATCAACCTTAATTTTGCGATTATACGAGAATACTTTTTTGCGCAAATGAAACAAAAATAACTTAATTTACTTGTCTCCCGTGACTTCCGTCTTCCGTCATTCTAACACACCATACGCAAGCTTTACCTTATTTGACGTAATCAACCTTGTTTACATCCAGGTGAAAGCAGATGCGTGTGCGTAATCTGCGGCTGCTTGCGCCAAGAGGAAAATGTACTTGCACAGTAATGTTCTCTAAAATGGCAGAAGACGTAAATCATGGGAGAAGAATGGTTGATTATATGATGTTATTTTTGTTTTCTTTACGCAAAAAAAGGATTCTCCTATCGTCGCAAAACTTAAGTTGATCCACTGATGTCACATGGACTTTTTCACCAGTGTTTTTACCATTTTTCTGGATTTGGGATCATTTCAGTTTTGCTGTCTATGGAGGGTCAGATGGCTCTCTGATGTCATTAAAAATATCTTAATTTGTGTTCAGAAGATGAACGAATGTCTTCTGGGTTTGGAACGACATGAGGATGAGTAATTTTCATTTTTGGGTGAACTAAGAATATGGCAGTCCATACCAAAATTATAATGATAACGCCACAGAGAAACAAAATAATCCAAATTACTTTGACAGTGATTTTTTTTTCATTTGATAAATGATGAAAACAATAACAACCAATGAAAATTCTCCTGACATGAAAAAGCCCAAGTATTTAAAGCTGCAGATGACAAAATACACCATGTGCTTATAATAATCAGAACAATATTGTGCATTGGTGCAGGTGCTAATATAATTATAATCTTTCCAATAATCGTTCCTGGCATGTATGGGACTCTTGGCAGTCCAGAGATAGCTTTTTTTTATCCAGTAACTCAAATTGACGGTAACGTTTTGAGAGCACGGCTGCATGAAAAGTTAATGCGAGAAAAAAAACAGCATTAGACCCCATTGACTTTCAGTGTTGTGACAAAAACTGCTCAAACATGGAAACTTGGAAGTAAAAAAAAGTGATTTTGTTTTCCACAGAAGAAAGAAATTCACAGTTTTTTTGAGTTTGCAATATTGCATGTACTAATAAAATGTGTGCATGCTTATATATTGTAGTGAAACAAGTCAGTATGAGTGCAGGGCACACCAGGATATTAGTGGGTCACATGCTGCTCAGATTGTTCTGCATTCCTTTTCATTGATCTACTATTAAGGCAGTACTGCAGGGTGGAAGATGGCATCAAAATTCCTGGCATTTCTGGGTTATCTTTTGTAGTCATGTGTGCTATGCCGTCATTGTGGGAGAGGCATGGTCACAAATTTGGCTGCACTGCTAATGTTCAAATATGATGCCTAAATATGTTGGTATAAGCATGTGAGAATGCAGATCTGACATCTACAAAATATCAGAATCAAATGCAGAACTGTACAGACACGTTTAGTCTGTATACAGACATGAAATGCAGTAGGTATGTTGAGATATCAGCACTATGTGCCTCTCCACATGCCTCAGATATTTGAAAGTCTGTGGCAGATGCCACTGCAGGTACGACAGATTGCCAAATGTGAGCTACATATGGAGTTTAAGAAAAAAAAACGAACTCTCACATAGCTTCCATACAGAAACGCAAGAAATGTCTTCAAGATATTCAGAGGCCGAGAAAGAGACGTATTAGGTGAAATTCTTGAGGCGTTATTAGAGTGACTAAAACTCTCAGGAACAATGGTTTTCTGTAAGTTGAGCTATTTATAAGCTATAACGTTTCAGTTTTAGCATCATTTTGAGGAAATTTCACAGGTACAAAATATCCAACATTGTTGCAATGTATTTCAGCCTCGCACTGTAAAGATTCCTATTGAAATGATTGTATTTCTACCAATCTTTCCCAAATAAATGTGTGACTTTGAAGCATTCACTCTATGCTTTAAGAATGCACCATTTTGAGGAATGGAAAATAAAGCATGGTTTTAAGGCACACTGTTAACTTTAGTACTTGACAGTGGACCAGGGAAAGCAATGATAGCATCAAAATATTAAGAAATGCTAAAGATTATGCATAAAAGGAGTGGATCGGCAACAAATAGCTTTGCATTTCACAAATATAAGTCTGCATTTATAATATGCAGATTGTGTCAGGGTTTCTGCTGGATTTAGTGCGTAAATCATATTATTTACATTGGATGCACTGCAGTTGTTATTGGTTTAGGTGTTGTAATAGCATTTTCCTGCTGCAGTATAAATATACCATTAAGTGCAAATGCCTTTTATGTAAATGGTCACATAAGGAAGCAGAGAACAAGAGAAAGTGTCAGGATAAATATAGGCAAAGAGTTTTTAGCAGCTGTGTTCTCAAAGCATTCTGACTAACTCAGCTCATAGCAGGAGCACACTGTAAAATAGGAAACCTCTGGAGAAGCTCTAAGCATCTTATACCGATACCAAACATTAATGCAAAAACCTAAACCAGATAATTGAGAACATAATAGGACATTTGAGTCACATTTTTACAGTGATAGCATCTCTATCTAGCTGTATTCTATGCAGTCATTGATTATTCTACTGCACTAAGACAAACGTAAGCACACATGAACAAGTCCAGTCTGTCAGATAAGAGGAATGTTTAAAGTTAACAATATTACAGTATCACTAACTGTTTTCTATGCTTGATTCAGAGAAACAGATTAAAGGACCTCTCCAATTCACTAGGGATAGTTCTGTAATCCAGCAGGATAAGATAGAACTGTCTTAGTGCAAGAAGCCAGAGAGTTTAACAGGATTACACAAGGGTATCAAAGGAGTCTAGAAGCCTCACAGACTCCAGATCTTTATGATGGTCTAAGCTTTATAAATGCACCTGCTTGTCATCAAAGACATTTGCTACTTGACAAAGAGATAACAGAAAGACAAATACTTTTTAACAGATATTGCAGTGTGATCAACCAAATGACGTGATTCATAGATCAAAACGACTTGACTTACGTTCTTTTTATTTTATTCTGCACCTTTTTCACACAGGCACAGAGCACAGCGCAAACAAAATAAAATGGGTCGGAGAGGAAAAGGGAAAATTAAATTTTAAAGCTGCTCAGTGTGGGATGGAAAAGGTTTTTGTTTTCCTGACAGTTGGATCTGAAAGGTCAGGGTCACCAACCGATGCCCTTGACATGTCTAAACAAGCAATAGTAAACAGTGAGACACTCAAAGCATGTTCTCTCGCCCACTCTCTCTCCTTCCCAGCAATTTCAGTCTGCTATTGACATAGATCCTGTGTAGAAAGGTTTCCCTCCCTTTAGTTAGTGGCTTATAGTGGACATCCTTTGACTAGTCAAAAAGAGATATTATTGCACATGCTGTATAAAGGGTAACATAAAACTACTTATCAGGTTACAAGGCTTTATGCAAACTGTTAATATTTGAATGAAACATTTATTAGGAATTTTTAGCTTTTTGATTAGCAATCCCATTTTTAAGGTGGTGATAATAAATAAATGTAAATAATATTTCTATTAATATTAATGGAAATAAAAATATTGCCAATAAAATATTTAGAATAAAATGAAAAACATGCATATGCAAATGTAACCAGTAAATAAAAAAAATAAAGAAAAGTAAATAAAAATGCATCTAAATAATATAAAATATTATTTACAAATTAACTAAAAAGCAATTAATTAAAAGAGTTTACAAATCCCGTTCAACATATATAATACTATATTCTACTTGCATGAAAGTTCAAAGTTCTTACAGTTTTCAAGGAAAGAAAACAATAAGCATGAAGGATTAAGTATGTTCATTTGATATTGCACCATCGCATGCACAGGATGATATTTGGTGGAATATTTTTTTTTTGGTGGAATAGTTTTAACTTTAATATGCACTACCAGTCACATACTTTTTTTCCAGTACGGTTGAATCTTAATGTATCTGATGCAACACCCTGCTTTCAGCAGCACATATTATATTTCACCCGATATCATCATTCCTGCTTCCTCAAAGAACGCTGTAACCCTGGCAACAAGGATTTGTCCTATTACTTTCCTCCTGCGTTCAGAAGACTCTTTTATCACCAAATAGCAAAACACAGCCCACTGTTGTTGAGTGGAGCCATGCTACTGCAGGAAAACAAAGCTAAGCTCTCCTTGTTTTGATGATGTTGCTTAATCTGTGTGGATGAGAGAGAGTCGAGGGAGGGGCAGCCAGCTGAGTGCTCGTGGAGTTTTGACCAATCAGAAACCAGGATCCATTGCCTTGCTGGTGTACGGGTTGTTGCTGGTGGTAACAGAGCTCTGATTGGTTGTTGAAAGATTGCTCAAGTGTGTCAAAGAGAAGGAGTTTTGAACAGAGTTATTATTGTTTTGGATCAAAGAGGTGTTTTGATTAAGCTTGTTTTTATTTAGCTCAAAAGGGGTGAGCAGAGTTTACCAGCCCTCTGATGTCACTTGTGTTTATCATTTACCTATTGCATTCTTGTGACCAGGTCCTAACGTCAGAGGAATTGCCTTTGATATAAGTAAACCGGGTCGTGCGCCACAGGTCAAATTGCGGTATTGATTTTGGATATCGCTCTCATTCTCAGTCTTCAAAGGTGTCTTTAAACGGTCACTTTAAAAACATTTAACTTAGGTTAATGTGTAACTTTGTGTATTTTTAAGGCACAAAAAAACGTAAAAATGACAATGGTCATCATGTTAGGGTTCAGTGTAGTTTCTCTGGCTGCCAAAGTTCAAGACCATTTAATGCATAAACTTAATCTTGTTTTCTCTGAGACAAAGCACACTGAAGATGCTTGAATAGGATGTGTTTGCCCTGAGATACACTGTTGCTTTGGAGACAGGCTTAGCTTTTAGCCAATCAGAGCTTTACTGTAGGACTGTTGCAACTTTTATTGTACCTCTCAGAGTACAGATCCTGCAGTGCTGTAGCAAACATATTTATCAGTGTTATGAGGGGAAAAAACAAACAACCACAGGGATACAGTTTACTGCAAAAATTTAATTCTTCTCAGATTTGTGTTTATATTTGAAAATATAAACATTTATAAATTGTACACATTTAATTTATTTGCATATTTCCAGTTTCTATGTTTTTTTAGTTTGTTTTTCATTAGGGCAGTATAGATATATATAGATATATTATTAAATATTATTATATATATTTCATATTTTATTTATATTTATATAAACGGCAGGAGTCATACATATACATCATACATTTAGTCCTTACCAGGCATTTTATCAAAAGCGACTTCAAGGAAAATCTAAATCATATAATCGAGTATATATATATATATATATATACAGTATACACACACACACACAAATATAAAATAAGAAATTTAATATAAAAAAATGTATTAGTGATATAAAAAAATTTAATACTGTTTGCAATAATATATCATATCTCTCTCTCTATACATATATATACAAATTCAAAATAAAAATCAATAAAAATACAAATTATTCAATAAAATACCTTATATATATATATATATAGTGTATATAGTTTTTTTTTTGAAGATGTGTTATAGATGTTATTATTTATTTGTTTATTTATTTATATGTTTTATTTATTTATTATGCCATTATGAAAGCCTTGCAGGAAAAGTGCCATGTGACTCACAGTCTAGAGTCCACAAGTGGGAAGTCATTTTATAACTTTCCTTACACTTAGATAATGTGCTTGACACTGAGTAAACTACAGGCTGTCATAATAACAACAATGCCAAGAACAACAACACCAAAAAAGCTGCAAAAAGAATTCTCCCTCAATATCTGTCAAAATTGCACAACAGCATCATAAACAACCCTCCTGCTCTGCAGTTGTGCAGACGCAGGTGCTGCCATGTGTGTGAATGGAGATGTGCCACCAAACATGCTGCTTGTGTAAACAACAACCAGCACCCGACTTTCAGACACACAGGATGCATCTGGTAGAACTGCACTTACTGAAAACTGCAAAACCATGCAAATAAAAGAGAGACAAGGAGGGTAAATACAGACAAAATGCAAGATATGTTGAGAGGAAGTGAAAAGTTGAACAAGCTGCACTGTGGTAAAGTGATAGCCATCCTGGTTGCTGGGTAGAAGAGAAACTGTTTCATCAGCACACAGCCTGTCGTGGGGGGATACACTTTCGAAGCAGTGATGGGTGGGTTAGGCTTCCCCTGCTCTTCCTCAAGAGCTAGTGGAAGGAGCACAAAAGCTTTGCCTGTGCCTGAGGGTCTGCAGTGGGCAGTAATGTCCTCAAATTAAAGAGGCTCTCTAGTGCCTCTGTGATGGAGGGGTGGGCTGAGAGGAATCCACGGACTGTATTAATGGTTGTGGATGTGCTTGTAAAACACAGTCTCTCTCATTTTGTGCAGTTGGAAATGAACAAAAACAAGAGTGTGTTTTGTTACGGTTATCTCTTTATTATTCCTGCTATTTGAGTCTTCCCACAACATTGCATAATGACATTCTTCTCAATTGTAGTATTCAGACTTGTAATATTCGATTATTAGCTCTTATTTTCATCATTTGTTATTCTTTTATTATATTCATTTTGATATGTGCACCTATATCTTCCATCTCAGCTTCCTCCCTCCTCCCCTTTGCACTCATTCACCTTCATCCCTACCTCCTTTCATGTCATTTGGGGGTCCCTGGGAGAAGCAGATGGGAATACGGTTCCACTAACGTTAGTCTGGAGCCCGAGGGAGAGAATCCCCATTCAGACCCACACAGACAGTCTCCACTTAGAAAGGCTCTTCAAAAGCAAAACATATCTCTACCCACTTACATTTCACCTGTTTTAAACCTAAACACACACACACACGCTGAATTTGATGCAGTTTGGCTGTTAGGTGCATGAATGCCATGAAGGGCATGCAAACAGACTGTTGACAGATGTTATATACACATGATTTACACTGCAAAAAATTAAATAAGATTTTTTAATAAGAATCTTTTTGACTTTTTGTCTAGTACAATTATGTTTATTTTTACAAAAAAAAGATAAATACACTGCATACAAATCCAGTAAGACATCTCATACATTTTTGCAAATAAGCATGTTTCTGAATAGGAAGATTTTGACAGAATTCTAATTCATTTTAAGGCCCTTTTAAAATTTAGTATACACACAATGCTGATAAAGTCCATCCACATGTTAAAAAACATTACTACTTTAAAATTTCACATTTATTTATTGTGATATTGATATTTTACATTTATTAATTTAGCAGACACTTTTATCTAAAACAACTTACAGGTGAGCAGTTGAGGGAACAGTGCCTTATTGCCAAATTTCATATCGTTTAAAAAAAGTTTATAACAATTTCCTTTTTAAGTACAATTGGACATCTCCCTTTATATCCTTTATTATATATTTTTGGGTGAATACTGTATCCAGCAAGAGGGCTGAAATTCAGCAAATAAAAATGTAAAAACTGTTATAAATATTTCACAAAGAAACCACAGTGTCATGCCACAGATAATGTACATAAGCCACATTGCCCATCATTAGCAAGGTGATCCTCTGCAGAAGGGACAATCTAGTGAGATACAATAGCATCATTACATGGATAAAGTACATGGATACACCAATTTCCCAACCACATGCCCCACAGCACTCTTTAACCCAGCAGCAGTATAACAGTATGTGTAGATGGGTCTTTCAGTGGCCTGCTTGATGGATGCTTTTGAAAGTGTCGGGTATCGCTGCAATGTGTGTTGCAAACTGTTGCTGAAAAAGTGGACATTAAAGTGAATTTGGTTCTAGTGAGGAGCCTTTTGACCCTCCAGTTCTATTGTGCCTAATGAGTGGCAGATTGAGGGAACTGACAGCTGTGCTGGCTCGTTTTCGCTCTCTCTCTCTCTCTCTATATCTCTCTCTGATTCCCTCCTCCTCTCATTTTCCTCGACAGCTGCCCTTGCCTCAGGCCTCTGTGGTTTTGGCTCAGAAAGATTAGAGAGATGTTAGCACGTGTCCAATGGCTCTAGAGACAATGCACTGACCCCCCCCGTTACGTCTCTGCCTCTTTCTCTCCTTGGCTTGTTACCCAGCAGAGCAACAAAGACGGCCAGCCGGGCTCCCGTACTCATCCAGAGAAACGCTCCAGCTAGAGATACATAACGGGAAGGACAAAAGGAGCTGAAGCGGCAGCAGTCAGGACTGATGCGTCTGGATCAAGCTCTGGTGTGTGGCACGATGGCAGCTGCTGCTCCTGCACAGGAAATCTGACTCTGCTTTCTTTCACTGACACATGGCTGGCTGCAGGAACATGAGTGATACAGTGGTTTAGGAGGGGGAGAGAAGCGTGCGTGGGTCTGCACCAGGAAGAAAGGGCACACTTTGGCCCAAATAGCTGCTTTGCAAATGAATAGAAGGAGCTGGAGCACAGAATGAGACACTTTTACCACTCAAAGAGGGGGGGAATCATGTGACATCCATCTCCACTGACTCTACACAAAAGAGGCTCAGTTAAAGGCTCTGCATTTGACATATTGATGTGACTTATATTGTTGCGCTGATTTACCATAACAAGACAAATACAAATTATTCATGTAAAAAGTAAAGTAAAGAAAAACTGTTAGATACATACAGTCTGCTGGTCTTTATATATTATACGAAGTGGTTCATTTATACAAATTCATACGACCTCATTCATACAAATTAATAAGATTTTTGCTAAATTGTATTTATTTTACGAGGTGCCAATTCGTATGAATTTGTACAAATGACCTATACAAATACTGGGATGAATCTCACTGTTAATACACTGGCTTGCTCTTCAGTAAAGTGACAATCTATTCAATGGCTTAATTTGATTCGACTATTAAAATGAAATCTGCAATAACTGCCACATGCAGTGCTTGGCTGTGTCTGCTCAATCGCTTTCTGCTTTGTGTAGTAATTAGAGGAGTTTACATTGTCAAACTGTGCAGTGATTCAATTACAATCACACCCTCTGTGGGGGCGTGTGCTGGGGCAGATGGTTTTGCATGACCCAGAATGACGGGCCGTTGTGCGAGATTCTGGGTCAGCCATCATCTCAACAAAAGATTCATTTGGATGAAAACGAACACTCATCAGTCTTGCAAAATGTTGCCTCTTATATGCTCCTTTGTTACAAAGTGTGTCTGTTTTCACTGGGCCCCTGATCGTAATGTCTTTATGAGTAATGTGTGCATGGCCAAAGGTGATTAGATCATTATTAAGCATGGTATTTGAAACTGAAATGAAGGCATCGGTTAATTTTGGTTGTGATAGTTTCGTACAATATTATTTAGAGTTATTGTTACTTATTTAAGTAGTTATAAATGTATCTCTTGCCAATTACTTGTACATGTAGCTGTTCAGGGCATTCTTTGCTCTGACTGGCACCATGTCCTTTTGCTCTGAGGGCATAAGTTGGTGTAAGTCCAGTCATGATGAGATCACTGCCTAACCCACAGTGACACAATCTGTCAGTCTGCCACATTTACAATTAATGACTCACTGCCACAGTTAGACGCTCCAATAATTCAAATGTCTGTTGATTCTGAACTCTTAAAAAATTTTCTTACAAAAAAATTATTTTGGTTAACAGTGCCATTTATTCAAATAGTCAAACCAATACAAATATATTATATTATATAAAATATTACAATTCATAAATAGAAATGATGTTATATTTCAAAAGACAAATCTTTATAGTTGGTTGTGCACTTGTTTACATAGATTTTTTGATTGACTGATGAGTAGTTCAGATACATTATTTGGTATTGTTAGTATCATAATGCACAGTCAGTTGGCTATTACTACTAAACAATGTCTGGGTGACTGTATATCATTTATATGTTTGCATATTAAGCTTAGTAGAAGTACAAAATGCTATGAAATGATTTATGCACCCAAAAGTGAATAGGTTCAGTCGCTGTGTTGACATTTCTGTTAATTAGGGGAACTCTCTCAAGTTCCTCAAGAAGGATATCAAAGCACGAATTAGAGACGTTAAGCTTATAGGAAATATTTTAGCGTTTGATGTTACAGTTAATCCAGAGTTTGAAGCTCTCTCAAGAAAGTGGTAATTTCCTTCCTCGGCGTTCAGAGAAAACCTGTTTACATTTATGCCCAGCACCTGCATGGGGCTGTACAGAGCTCAGGCAGCCTGCGGTTACTCGCTGTGAGAGGGACTTCACTGCCAAGTTTCAACAGAAACAGTCATGTGTTCGCTACACCTGTGGAAGCACCTCTGAACTGTGTCGTAAAACGCTGAGAGTTTCAGAAAAATTCTGCAGGCAGCAGCAGTGACAAACAAGGGGTTGTTTGGTGAATACTATCACTGGGAATTTTCTGCTGTCAAATCAGAGATAAGCAGGTCTCGTTTTTGCTCATCAGTGAGTGGCTGAGTGTAAATGATTACATCATGTTTTGTGTCTTCCTTTACACTATAGCTGGAATGTGACTAAAGGTCTGCAGCCGACCCAAGATAATCAAGCTGGGATAGAATACAGATAGTAATACTGAGAGATCACTCACTTACTGCTATGTGTCTTATAATTCAGGGGTGCGTTTTCCAAAAGCAACCATGGTCACAAGGTCCGTCGTTACCAAAAGAGTTCAATGGAACTAAAGATAGTAAGCTAACGATGCATTTGGGAAACGTACCAATTTCTAAATTGCTAAATTGCTAAATTGCAACTAAATTGCAAATAATTAATTTGCAATTTAGTATGAAATGAAAAATACATCTACAAATATATATTTATCAGATACTTCTAACAAGTGAAGTATGACAACGAGTGACAAATTCAAATTATGCAAAAATATGTGCCAAAAAAGATATGTATGCTTTCTTTTTTTTTAAAGATAACAATAATAATAATAATGTAACTATTTTTATAGAAATTAATTAATTTAATTAATTTTTATTATTACCAATTATTATTGTAAAAAGGATAATAATAATAAAGATGATAATAATGTATTACTTCCATTATATTGCAATAAATTGCATGTACATATATCAAAATAACAGTATTTTGATGTTATTTTATGGTAAGTAGTGTATAATAATTATAATTGAATTATTATTATTAATATTATTCATATAATTGCAATACAATTAAATTAACAACCACCAATGCAAGATTATGTTTTTGCAAGAAATGTATAATACTAAAATAATATTAAAGATAATAATATATTATGAATGTATTATTGCATCTACATAATTAAAATAACAACATGCATGATTATTATTTTATTGCAAGTAAATTATTGCATAATTATGATATTCTATTTATATTATATAAAAATATAATAAATGAGAATAACAATATATAATAATAAGTTTTGTAATTAAATAAGTGTATTGAATCAGCAGCAGTTGCAATAGTAAAAATAATAATTACTAATTACTGATTATATTGCAATTTATTTGCATTAACGCTATTAATGTAATAAAAATAGTAATAAAAGCAACATTTTATTATTTTATTGTAATAAAATACAAATTACAATATATTGTAGCTAAAATAATGATATAAATAATAAAGTAAGATAATGATGATGATGATTTGTACTAATGCATTGTCATTATGTTGGAAACAAAGTAATTCACCCAAAAGACTTAAGACAGGATTATATAGGCATGACTTTCCATGCTGGTTCATGCAGGTGGAGCGGCATAGCAGTGCTTTTTCCAGCTAAAAAGGTCAACTGGCAAAGTACATCTATAAATCTGGTTGAGCAAGAAGGTTAGGCTGGTTAAAAAGTCTGGTTATGATACCAGCATACAAGCACAGCATGTGTTATTGAACTGGTTTGTGTTATGCTGGTCTGTTCAACAAAGCATGAACTTGCACTCAGCCCTGTTAATTCTACATCAGGACAGCTGTCAGACGGAAATAACTACAGCTGGACTGTGACCTGTCACAAAAACACAAAGGTGTTTCATTGCCTTCTATACAGCAACCTGCTGTTTACCTGTGACACACGTTGCAGATTATTATCAGCGCTCCATGACAGATGCATTAACAGGAGACAAAGGGCACACTTCTGACATCCCAAACAAAGACAATTTGTTGAACTGAGTGACTGTTTATTGTCCGCTCTGTTTACACCCATAACAGCACACAGTGCTCTGTGATTGAGATCAGAGCGAGTATCTACCTGCCTCTAGTATCTGATGAAGTCTGGACGGCTACCGCTTTCATTTACTGCAGTGAAAGCACAATGGTCCTGTGTGTGTGTACATATACACTGAAAAAACATGCAGTGACTGCGTTAAAAATGTTCTGTCCCACCCAATCTGTGTTTGAGATGCCAATCAGGAACACACATTTAAAAGAAATGTATTAATAATAAACAAACACTAAGTTCCATTAATCTCCGCTTTTTGCAAGTTTGCATTTTTCTTTTTTAAAATAAATACAGCAAATAAATAGAATAATATTAAATATAATATTTTATATACATTTACAATTGTGAAACCTGAATCACAAAACCAGTCTTACAGCACAAGTATACTTGTAGTAATAGCCAACATTACATTTATGTGTCAAAATTGTTGATTTTTAGATTTTTATTTTATGCAGAAAATAAATAAATAAATATATAAATATATATGTATGTATATATAAAATTAAATTGTAGAAGTGTTTATATCCTTATCTGGGACAGTTGAAATTTAGAGTAGGAGCATTCGTATTAATTCTAGATATTACATTTTAAGTGAGGTTAAAAACCCCTGTGGCAAAAAGCCCAGCTGAAAATGCACATCAAAGCAAAATCCAAGCCCTGAGGTCAACTGCCTGTGGAACACAGACAAAGGATTGCATCAACCAACCAATCTGGTAAATTTAGCTGAGAAGGGCCTTGGTTAAAATAAAGACCAAGAACCTGATGATCACTCAAGTTCAGCTCCATTGATCATATGTGGAGTAGAAGGAAGGAAAAATATCCCTGAACACTCCACTGATCCAGGACCATATTCACAAAACGTTTTATTTTAACACCAAGAGTTCGCCTAAACAGCAGTAAAACATCCTCAGTGAAGACATATCAAAATACACTTGGAATTTGCAAAAAAAAGTACTTAAAGGACCCTCAGACTGAGAAAAATAAGATTCTGTGGTCTGATGAACCTCAATTCCAAGCGTCATGTCTGAAAGAAACCAGGCACTGCTCATCTCCTAAAAGTAAAGAAAAGCTCATTGTACCAAAACATTGAGATAGCATAGTCCAGAGCATCCAGAACCTCAGATTGGCCAGAAGTTTCACCTTCCAACAGGAAAATTAACGTAAGCACACAGCAAGCAGTCAGAGCCAGAGCCTGGGCCTGAACTCAGTCAAATATTTCTGAAGAAACCTGAAAATGTGCATCTGCACCCATCCAACCTGAAAGATTATGAGAGGTTAAGAGGTGAGGAGAAGAATGCCAGATAATTGCCAAATTGCTGATGAGCAAGACTCGAAGCTGCAAAGGTGCTTCAGCTAAATACTTATGCAATGTACTTATTTCAGCGTTGTTTTGTTGTTGTTGTTGTTTCATAGTTGTGACAATTCATGTTTTGCTTTGTCATTATGGGTTATGCAATGTAGATTGATGTGGAAAATGTAATTTTAGTTTAAGGCAGCAACATAACAAAACATGGGGAAAATTAATACTTGCAAAGCACTTCGATTTACACTTTAAAATTTAATATCTTTTCAAATAAGGAAATAAAAAAATAAATACAAAATATATACTAATATTTAACATATTAGCAACCATTTTAATTTCATAGACCTTTTAGAAGTGCACATATTACATCTGATAAAAAATGGTGCTTACATTTTTTAAATAAATTGTATTAAAAAATTGGTCAAAGATAACATTTTCTGTTAATTAAAACAATAATTGGTGGCCCTAAAAGGTAATGTATGAGAAGAAACTAGACACTTTTTTGACAACCTGCAATCATTAACATTGACTAAATATTTAAAATTGTTTTCTAAATTATGACATCATTTCAGTTTAGGCTAAGATGTCCCTTTAAGAGGGACAGATTTAGCAATCCAAACATTGAAAGAGTAAAAGACCAGTGAGCTCATATAACCTTTACTGTTTACTATCTTTCATCAGTGTCCCTTGGCAATGACTTGCGATTAATTTTTCAAACAATATCTACTTTTCTCGTACAGTTGTCAGTCCATGCAGAGAGACTTTTTCCACATCTCTTCTTTCCACATCTCCCTGCTCACAAGAGCATGTGAAAGACAGTCAGACCCGGGTGTGGCATAATCTCTCAGTGGACTGATAGCACACGCACCTCTCCGTCTACTGTTTGGACTGCTCAGCATGGCACGAGGTGAATTCAGAGAGAGGCGTGAAGCAGTGAGGCAGGGACAGGGAGAATTTGCCCAAGAGTGTGAACAGTGAGCTGAAGGTGAGGGTTAATGAGTGATAGCTGCTTGACGGGAAGTGCTGCCTGTTTCTGCACAGCGCTCGGGTATCACAGCAGTGCTAGGAAAGTCCAGCAGTCTTAAAGGGAGCTGACTCACCATGCTGTCATTGCATTACACAAAGAGAGAGTAAGTAAAGTAAAGTGAAGAAAAGGAAAGAGACAGAAAGAAAGATGGTGGGCAGAAACATAAAAAGAGCATAAACTATAGCATGAATGAGTCTTATCTTTGTAGTGTTTGTCCAAAGCGTGATAGTCCTTTATTTTGAGACATAACTGTTGTAAGACATCGCTCTTTGAAGTCATTGGAGAATAAAAGACAACTTAAAATCTGAAATCTCTTTGATCACACTTTTGAATAACTTTTTCTTTGAGCAGATGATTGAGGTTCTTGAATCACTGATCTAATGTAATTATTGTCAGGGGTAAAGCTTTGTATAAAAGCTCTTGTGGATGAAAGAGGGATGTTTCAGTCTTAAAAACACACAAGTGTCAGAACTGAGTCAAGTATCTTGACTGTAGTCATTGACTGTAGTATGTGACTCAATACATGGTAGTCTTGGCTCAGATGAAGATGCACACATTTGCACAAAGGCTATTATGTAATTTTAGAGTGCCTTACGAAAGTATTCATACCATATTCATGTTTTGACGAAAGTGCATGGTTTTTGCTCTGATATGCATTATCAGCTGTTAGGCCTTTTATTAAAACTTGAGTGCCTTTTCAAATCATACTCATTCAATTGAATTTGAATGCTCCTGAGATAAATTTCAACTGTCCAAGATAAGGGTATGAAAACGTATGCAATGAAATCATTGACGTTTTTTATTTTTGATACAGTCAAAAATACAGTCGAAACAGTTTTTTGTTGTTGTTGTTGTACAGTTATGATTTATGGAAGTAGGAGAAGACTGATGTGGGAGAAAAGTAATTGAAAGCAGTTTAACATAAGACAGAAACATAACAAAATTAAAAAAAAAAAAACATGCTTTTGCAAGCCACTGTATATTTGCATTGTAAAAATAATTGTTTTATTAAAACTACGGTAAAAGAATTGTTACTGGTTTGCTGTTACTTTAATATATACAGTACAATAGCCTAACCTATATCAAATAATTTTTCTGGAATGTAAATCATTTATTTAATATTTCAGTACAAATAGCAAAACCTATAAATGACCTTACAATTTACACTTACGGTAATTTACTTTTTAATTAAAGATAATTGAATAATTGATAATATGAAACATTTAATATTTTTAAACAATGTAAAACAAACTAACTTAATATAAAATGAATGTTAATGTATAATGTATAATTAATAAATGAATGTTAATATATTAATATAAAGGAATTCCTTGTTTTACCCATATTTTGAACTGCATTGCATTGTGTTTTAGAGTTAACAAAAATCTTCTTCAAAGTCATCCTATTTCTCATTTTAAAAAATCCATATAGGCTCAAATTATATTCATCTAGAAAACTAATTTAAATCATTTAAGCCAGTTTTTTACAACCCTGTTCCTGTAACGCATCAAGCTGTTTTTGCCGTGGATGAAGCGTGCCGTTGCTGCTTTACTGACCCGAAAGGCAAGGATTTCTTGGATAAGACATTTATTGAACACAAAGAAACAAACAAAGCAAACGCTAATGACACAAACCAAAAGCTAACAAACACCATGAAGAAACGTTAACATCTGACAAAGATACAAGACATGGGGAGTGAATTTATACACAGACTAATCAAAGACTAAGACAATACACCTGGGAAAGACAGCTGGCAGATAATCAAACACTAATGACAGCAGGCTGTGACTGCGCCCTCCGGGGCCGGACTGGCTGTGACTGCAACCTCCGAGACAGGACCGATTGTGATAACGCCCTCTGAGACCGAACAAACAGTGATTGCACCCCTCTTGGCCGACCAGACTGCGACTCAGAGACCTCCAGGGGTCCACGGCAGGAACCGACCTCTCCAGAGATCATGCAGCCACTGGTGGACCCGACGGAAACTCTGAGCGACACACAGAGGGTCGGGCCATGGGGACTCACAGTCCTCCTGGAGCTCACTGGTGCAGACACTGGTGGCTCCGGTAACAGTGGACCCGGACCACACATCGGCTCTGGTGGAACCGGCCACAAAGGATCGGGATCACAGAGGGAGTCTGGCAGATTCGGCCAAAGTGGATCCAGATCACAGACCGGGGCTGGCGGATCTGGCCACAATGGTTCTCGACCACAGATCCGGCCACAACCGTGAGGACCTTCTGCAGCTTGTCAGGCTGCGTGACCGAGACCAACCTGACTACACACAGCTCCTTGTACCATGCTACTGGGCTGAGACCCGTTACATGTGGGCAAGAAACCGCGAGGACTTTCAGCAGTTTTTCTGGCTGCATTACTGGGACCGACTGGACAACACACGGTTCCTCGTACCGTGAAGTGGGGCTAGAACCCATTATTGGCGTGCTAGGAACCGCAAGGACTTTCAACCGCTCTCCTGACGGTGTCTCCGGCACCGAATGGGCTTTGCACAGCTCTCCTGGCTGTGCAACTGAACCAGACTGAACACCACACAGCCCATCTTGCTGTGACGTGGTGTCAGCTCCTCGAGCTGTAAGACCTGCACCGACTGAGCAGAAAACAGCACTCCTGGCTGTATAACTGGGACAGATAGAGCTTTAAACAGTATCGTAGGTCTGTAAAACCGAGACCAACTGGGCTAAACACAAGTCCTGTCGCCGTGAAACGGGACTGTAAACCGTTTTTTGCGGTTTGGGAATGGCGAGGGATTTTGGTGGCGCTGGCAACCGTGGGAGTGTATTTGGAACCGCGGGGATTCTAGGCGGCGCTGGCAACCGCATTGCCGGCTTGGCGTCCGCGTATCCATTTTGAACGCGAAGGTAAATATATCCCGGATTCTCCTCGTTTTGTCCGGTGGAGAGGTTTACACTGTGGTCCGGGTCACCGAAACGAAACCGAAACCGTTTCCCGTGGCTGGGGTTACAAATGAGGCAAAGACATGAGGAATCAGGTAAATAAACACACTGGAACACATGGCACAAGACATAAACAAACCACAAGCAAAAGACAATGACAAGACAGTTCCTGCAGGCAACATCACACATTTCTAAACTCTTCTTAATCACACACACTTGAATCAACTCCTCAACTCCTTAGACGAGTCTCCAAGACCTGAGATGGACAGTTCAGATAAGGGGACATCTGTAATGTATTTTGTTTTTGTGTCTCTGGGAACACTAATTTAATCATAAGCTTTCAGAATCATAAATGCCCCAAAATGTTTTATCTACAGTTAAATTCTGTCCCCTCTCTGAAGAAACGCCATGGCATGTCATCTGACCTTTGACCCACTGTAAGTGTCAGCGCCACTGTCCATCCTCAGCCAGCTTGATGTGATTAGACATATGTTAACCATCCCAGAGGACGGTTAGTGGGGCTGATGACCGTTTCTTACAGTCTGCCATTGCCTGTATTTTTTGCTTTAAGAGCCCTGGCAGCTGCCTTGTGTGCATGAAATTTGAAATGGACAGGTAGCGCCACATGTTTGGGTCTGGAGTCAGCTCTCCTGTTACCAGCTGCACGCGACAGCTGCTGTAAAAGTGCTCCAGTTTCATGTGGGTTTATCGCAGTTTATGATGAACGTGCTGGACTCCACACTTGGCCCCTGTTCTGGCTTTTTATGAAAGACAATTAAAATGCCAAGCACCAAGGCTGCAGGACAGAGCAATTTAGCAAAAGGTTTATGTAACACAGAAATGCTTTTTTATCAGTTCAAATCAAAGACATAAACACAAAGACTCTTTTACTCTTTAAAATGAGCTATTTCTCATTTCAGACTTGACTTGGGTTGGGTTTGTTGCAGTTAAAGACTTCTTATCATCTTATCAAATGCTTAAAAATCTTATCAGATACTATAGGGATGTTTTGAGGAAACCGTATACAGTGGTTTATTCATGTCTGCTGAACAATAAAACAGGTCGAGCTAAGGACTAGAGATAATGGTATAAAGGACAGTTGTTACATACTGTAAAGCCAAAGAACGGACTTCTAACATAAACCAAGATGTAGCCGATATGGTTCGTTATGTCTACAATACTTCCACATAACTTACAATATGCTTTGAGTAATGACAATAAATACAGCTTGCAAAGGTTTGGGGTCTGTAAGACTTTTTCCCACAAATGCTGCATTTATTTGATCAAAAATGCAGTAATATTGTACAATATTTACAATGTAACATAACTGTTTTCCTTTTAATATACTTTAAAATGTAACTTATTCTAGTGATTCTCAACATAATATTCAGCATTTTCAGCAATCTTTCTAATATGCCGATTTGGTGCTCAGGAAATATTTCTTGTTAATATTGAAAAGAGTTATGCAACTTAATATTTTAATTGAATTGATGATACAATTATCACAAATGTCTATTAATTTTAGTGCTGTCAAGCGATTAATTGCAATCATATTTTGACAGCATTTTTTTCCCTTTTTTTTTGAGTCTTGAGTCCCAAAGTTTTGAACATATATCTAATGAAAGATTCAAAAAATAATGAATACAAGTAAACTGATTTTCTGATCATTTGTCATTAGATTGCTTTAATTTTCCAAATGATCCTCAATGTCACTTTAAACACCACTATATACAAACAACAATGGAAGTAATACTAAAGACTAAAACAAAGTGAACCACCAAGTTTCCTAGTTGTATTCACCTATAAAAGCGCTAGCCATCATTTTGGGACTTTGAAAGCTGCTGTTTTGCTGTTTGCTTTCCACCCCCTGACCGTCTTATATGTCATGACCTCTGTGCTCTCCCACCTGACGTCTTATACATCTGAAGTCATGTTGTATAAGCACAGTTACAAAAGTGGCACAGACAGAAGTGCCTGAACGTGTCCTCTGCTGCTCCACTGAGCTGGAAATACGATCTAGCACATGTTGTTTACACTTAAGAACGGAGGTGAATGCTGGTAAAAGAACGTGTAATTAATACCGCCTAATAATGAATCCTCTATAACCAGTTCAGCATTTTTAATGCATAGCTACTTTATTCTACATATTCTACAGCACAACACAGTTTTAAATAAGATCCTCTTGTCAGATTTGCTACAACAGTTTTTTTTGTTGTTTTTTTTACATCATGGGTTTGCAGGAGTATCCATGGTTTCCACACAATTCTTGCTCTTCCTATATTTGAATGCCTTAGTCGTAAATAACAAGACGTATTTATCTCCATTATCAACTGTAGTAAACAATCCCACACAAATATCCCACTCTAGTTCTCTAACGCAGCCTGCATTACCTCCCGTCATCAATTCTGATTTTGCATGTTTCCTCTGTTTATGATTTTTGGTAGCCTAATGCAGCATGTTTGAATGTAAGTTATTTATATCTGCTCAACATGCTCCTTGGCCTTGCTCTGGTTATGTTTGAATTGTGGGAGAAATGTGGGAAGCAAACTATTTCAAGATTTCAATAAATATATTACCTTGGTTTTGAGTCCTCATTATTGTTTGGAACCTGTTGATTGGAAAAAGAAAGATGACGGAAAGTAGGGAACAATGTGCTCTTTATTTTCAGGAAGGAAAATTAGTTTTTATAACTCTATGTAAACATCCAATTTGCTTCTTAAATCATGATTTAATGTTCTATCGGCAAGCACTTTGAAAAGAAAAAAAAGCCACAGTGGCTTCATCGTTATGATGCTGGTAAATATAGCATCTACTTTTAGATTCTCACTTACAGTTACATGGAGTTCAAGACAATTCAGCTCAACAATACAGAATGTTTAAAGATTGATTCTATAATCCCAGAAAAGTGCTTTCAAGTACATACGTTTTGAGATTTAGAGCCAAATGTTTTACTGTGCACACAGAAATAGGGACATTCTTCTTCTGCACACATTTCTTAAGGCACAGGTGAAAATTTTCTCATGAGCATGCAAAAAAAGTAGTTTCTTTTGCAATTATGACATTAGGTTTTATGATTTTAAAACCCACATACATTTACCTGAGAAGCTGCATTACATAAAATTTCAAGTTCTGCCATGAAACTATAGGTGCAGGCTGATGAGCCGTTCATGCAAAACAAAGATATTCACAGCTATAAACTACTTGGCACAAGCTGATCTGATTGGTTCAGGTTGCAAATGTAGCCAATGAGCTTACTGATTTTAAATAGATGGTTAACATTCTAAAGAGCAGTCCGCAGCATGCTTTTAGAGTTCCTCTGAAACCCTCCAGCTCCACCTGTATAGATATGCAAGGTTATTATATGTGCTTTTTTGCGCAGCAGCAGTATGTCTTACATATTCAAAACGTCTAGGTTACAAACGTAACCCACGTTCCCTGAAGGAGGGAATGGAGACGTTACATATGGGAACTCGCCAGAGAGACCAAATGCCTTTGAGCTTTATACAAAAGGCCAATGAATATTGGCATGCACTTGATTGCGCTCAGGTGCACCTCATCACTGTGTGAGTATAAGAGGGCTCGAGCATAATTCACATGCAGGTTTTCGCTGAAGAGCCGAACCGGTGTCAGCGCGACCTCAGAGTCGTGGCAGGAGAAAGTGTAAAGTCTCCGTTCCTGCCTTCAGGGAATGTGGGTTACGTTCGAAACCTAGACGTTACCCTTTCAGTCGAATCACTTCGACGTTACATATGGGAACCCCCATGGAAAGGGCCACGACTCTGGGGCCACGTTACGCGGTAGACCGTGGATATGTTTTATAGCCACACCTCTGGCGAAGGAGACCAGAGGAAGCACAGCGGGGCAGGGAGGACTCAGGTTATGCACAGTAAAGGAAACACTGAGAGAAAATAGCGCACGGATCCCGTAGGAGTGGCGCAGCAAGCCGGCACCAGCCGGTCCTCTCCCTCACCTGCTGTTCTCCTGGGGAAGCGAGAAGACACAGCCTCTATGGGCCTCTCCCATCTCTTTTCATCAACCCGACGTGCATCTCTAGGAGACCGAACAATGAGTAGGTGCTTACCGAGGGGCGCGGCCTCCACTGCATTGTGAAATGCGGCTGTGACAGCGACATACACTTTGAGAGAAGAAGGGACAGCCTGCGCTTCAACTTCTCTTGCAGGAAAGAAAGCACAACTGCAATCGTTGCATCTCTGAGGGTCCTCTCTTTCGCGAGAGGAGCATTAGTCTACAACAGACTCACCTCGGACCGTAAGCCAGCCTCATAGAGGGGGCTTCCCGCTTAGGAGATGATCTCTATGACAGCATTGAAATGCCGGAGAAGTCTGTCGCATCCCGTGGGATGCGGGTGCCAAGGTGCCCAATCCTCTGAGAAGAAATTTCCTTCAGGAGATTTCAGGAAGGGGCTGCCACGAGGATCCGTTCCTCGTCCTCCCTGAACTTACACATCTGTGCAAGGAGGCTCACTGGAGAAGGCGTACTTAAGCCCCGGAGACCAGCTGTTCGAGTGCAACCCCTCCGAGCGAGGGAAAACAGCAGGCAATGGGCAGACTCGGGGAAGGCGAAGAAATGTGTCTTGGCATCGCCGGAGTGCTCCATATCAGCTGGACTACCTGGATGTGGAGGCGCTATTCTCCAGGGAGGGTGGACGTCGTGAGCTGTTTTTTGGCTACACGGTTGATCTTTTTTTTTTTTTTGATGGACAGCACCCCGGCCCGTGGACGAGTCACCCATGTCCTTGACTACAGCCTGCCAATAGATAGCTACACTGCGGGAAAACGCCAGTCCGGAGTGTGCTGTGGTGCTGCCCATCTAAGGACCCGATCGTGGAGCCTGGAAGATTGGGGCATCGAGAAAGCATGCTCTCTCGGCAGCCGGCACCTGCATCAGGCTCAGCCATTGAAGTCGCTCCTGGACCACCGTGGTGGACATCACCTGGCCAAGGGCACGCGCCATGACCTTCATCGTCCAAAGAGCGAGGTCAGTCGCGGCGTGGAGTTCCTGTATCGCCCCCTGGTCCGGCCCACTCTCGTGCAGGAGCTGCAACACTCTAGCCTGATAGACTTGAAGCATTGCAAGCGTGTTCGCGGCGGTAGCAGCCTGCCCGGCGGCGTAGTAGACCTCGCCTGCGAGAGCGGCGAAAGTCTACACGCCTCGGACGGGAGATGCGGCTGATCACAAAATGCGGCAGCACTGTCCCATATGTAACGTCGAAGTGATTCGACTGAAAGGGTAACACTGTATCTGCATATGTATTGGAAGTACATGTACTTTCTTTTCAGTAGCAGCGATAATGTACAACTACAGCAAAAAGCAACAGCACCAGCAGTGTAAAAGATCTATTTCCCCAAGACCAAATACATTAACACCGTCATACCGATTCTAAAATCTCCTGAGAATTGTAATGATAAATATTAAGAATTGTTTGGATATATCTTGAACATAGGCCTTTTTCATCTCTTAGGCATATAAGTAAAAATTTTATTTTTATACTTTTATACCAGAAAACAGTGTGTACTATGTATGTATTAACAAGAGCAAGGAAGTCTAATCAAACACTCATTTGTCAGAGAAAAGAATCTGCTACAGGGCCATGAAACAAATATTCCTCTGTTTCAGCCTCATGCCTCATTCATTGAAAAGCCCAAATAGCGTCTTCACTGTTTGTGCTGCAGGCTCTCTTGACGTAAAAAAAAAAAAAGTCAGTATTTATGAAGCAGAGTGGGCAATGAGTGGACCTTTTCATCTCCACTGGGTATTCTTCTGTAGACGCATTCAGGGGGTGCAATTTTTGTTATGTGCGGAGATGAGAGGCATTTCGGATAACCTTATTCTCATGTACGCAAAAGAGCCAACAGTGACGGAGATGTGCCCACACATGGATACACACTCATGCAAACAGGGGAACCCTTTAGCTGTGTGACTACCTAACTCGGATAATTCATGTTATTGACTTTTGTTTGCAGTGGCAGGATGACTTGCTTTTTGCGTTCTATTTGCCTGATGACACTACTACCGCCACTACTAATTGCCTCAAAGGGATACAGTCATTTTTGTTTTCCTATAATTGTTGAGACTTTCTATTAACTCTAATTGTTTTAATACTGAATTTTTTGTATCTATAATTCAAAATAAAACCCTTTTTATAAATACATTATTTTATGTAATATATACATGAATATAGAAACTAGTTCAATGTGTTCAAGTGGTTGATCTAGATGCAGTTTTTCTGATGCTTAAAGTTGTGGAGGGGACTTCCTATATAAATACTTGTATTGTACTGTTTTATTATATTTATTTTCCTGCCAATGCACCTCTCATTATTGCTAATGGTCAATAGCTGAACTAATAAATAGCCTTTCTGAAATTTTACAAATTTTGTAATGCAAAACAAATGCATTTTTTACAGTTTGATTTTATGGGTGTTTCGTTTTGACAGATCTTTGTACAATGTTTTGGTCCCAACAATGTAAAATCTGGATCTAAAACCAAACCACTGAATTATATGCATGTCCGAAACGTGTTCCGGATTTTCGGAAATGCACAGCTATACAATAACAGATATAGTGTTTTTGTGCACATTAAGCTTATAAATAGTTCCTGTTTTGACCCTCTACATTCATACACAAAACAGGAAGACCTCTGGATGTTATTCCTAAGGCCTCCATCATCTTCCTCAAGGATTCCAGGAGGATTATTTGCATGATGCATGCCCATTATGTTGTTGCCAAGGAGATTCTGTCATAATCCCGAGCTATCCTCCTATAGTCACAGCCACCCATAAAGCTGGTGATGACAAGCTGCCGCAAATTAAATAACATAAGTAGGTCTTGCATGTTTTGATTCTCTGTCTCTCCTTCTGACTGGCTTGCCCCTTGCCTCATCCAGGTAGATGATAGTAGCACCCAGCTGTGGAGATTAATACTCAGACCACTGCATAAACAGTTGCTAATCTGTCATCTGGATTATGATTTACAACAAGAGAGGTTAATGAACACAAAACACAAAAGAAAAGACAAAAGCTTTCTGTCCTTCCCCCTTCCGTCAAACCCAATAAAACCAGGAGACAATTAACATGCTCTGAAATGAATCAAATCACTTTGCCATACCACCATACACAGAGTACACATACTCAGTATCTCCTCACAATGCATAAATACACAAACTAATGATATTGCTTTAACGCATTTATTAAGTAACAAACCATTTGAAAGGATGTTGTGTTTGGCTTTGTCCTGTGTTTGGAGTCCCCCTGGTTACTGTAATTGTTATAACTGGACTGTTAATTTAGTCTCTGATTGTGCGTTTCCGACATCGCATCTGTTGGTGAATGAAAACATGAATTATTTATTCATAACATTATGTAAATGGTTGATGTGTATTCAGTGTGAAAGATCTAGACCCTCAGGGAAGCAGTGTTTGGTCTCCTGTGATGTTTGATTGCTCTCATTAGACACAGATCAGGTTTGTTGTAACACCACATAATCAAAACTGAAGAAGCACACAAAGGGTTTTTATGAAACCTAAAATGATCTAGCAACATCTAACAACGTTTGAGACATGAAACCAGCAGTATAATTTCCACTGACCCCACAAGACAAAAAATCTAAATTTTATTTGTATTTTTTTTTTACCAATGTACTGTATAAACGGTGGGAGGGTATTTTATTTTATTTAACTTAATTTTTAATTTGGCTTTTGAAACAAAATAGCAAGGCTGAATTAACTTGATCAAAAATAATAAATCTAAAATACTAAATATCCATAATATTGTGAAATATTTGTACAATTTGAAAGAAGTGTTGTTTTCTGTTTTCTATTTTTTATGTTTTATAAACACACACACACAGTTGCAGAACATACATATACACAGAGTTCCATAAGCTAGCCATGGGCTATTGGGCCATCTTATTGTTGAGTCCTTAATAGTTCAAATCAATGTCACGCACACTAAAAGCCTCAATCCTTAGGATTGAAAGTCACGATCAAAAACAAAAGAGCTCTGTTGATGTTGTGGCACAGGCAGCTTGGAATATGTTTTTCAGCCTGTGGACAAAACAAGAGAACATAAATCCCTTGATGTAAACAAATGACGTTGCCTGTACATAAACTCATCAGTTTATGTGCTTTAGATAAGTACTATTACAAATTGCACTGTGCACTGAACACAAATGAATATTAATATGCATAAACAAAGAAAGCTAATTTATATTAAATAGCACTGAATCTGAACAGCTGTGAAGAAAAACAGTGAGTCATTGTGGATTTTTGCCTTTGATCCAAATTTGAACATTGGTTTCAATATGTCAACAATGTTTTATTCGACCCACGCGGCCAACGTTAATATTTGTGGTATCAGAGAGATGGGTAAAGCCCACAGGGTATTCCCCTGGCCTGTTCAGTACCAGCGTCAGCACTGCTCAGTTCGGTGGCATGAGAGGAATGCTTTCCGATCCTGAGCCGGGGGCTGCCGACCCACTTGCATTCCGGCATGGAGCTGTCAGAATGCTGGCCATCAGTGATGGAACAAATAAAGCATGCTGCTTATTACTGCTGTCTGCTATGTCAGTGCAAGATTATATCACACTGAACTTGTTCTGGATAACATACCTGGCTTTTAGGATCTAGTTTTACTATTGCCGTGTATTTGGGGTTGTTAGGATTGATTGTAAACAGTTAACACAAGGGTCTTATCCATCTCTTTTTACCTACTCCTTGTATTAGACAAGGGCGCTGGCCCAACACAAAGCCTGCGTCTTTACGAGGAATTTGCATGTCAGGTGGACCCCAACACAACACAAGTTAACAAATGAAACAGAGGTTTTAAAATTGCAGTTAATCCTTTTTAATCAAAACAACTGTGAAAAGATCAACAGCTTACAACAATTCAAAAACAGATAAAGCTATGTTTCCTAATCTTGACAATATAGTATGCTTCATCAAAAAAAAAACACACACACACACACACACACACAAATTGTGCCTCTGTAAATTTCTCAATATACATAATGTCAATGTAATGTAATTAAAGGAATAGTTCACCCAAAAATCATTTACTCACCCTTGAGTAGTTCCAAACCTTTATGACTTTCTTTGTTCTTCCGAACACAAAGAAAGATATTTTGATGAAAGTAACTGGGCTGTCACCACAAAAAAATACTATGGAAGTCAATTTTAGAGAACATGTCTCTTTGTATTGAACTATGAAAGCAGTGCTCTTTTTACACATTCAATAGAAAGAATGATTGCAGAACACACATGCACACATACACTAGGATAAATAGAAGGAGCAGCTGTGCTTTCACCTGTTCTATAGATAAGGTGATCTCTAATGCATTAAACAGAAGGCTACTCTGGTGGTCTCCAGTGTGACACACTGACCTACATACAGGTTAAATACAAAAGTCACATTTTGACCAAATTAAATTTAGTGATAGCAAAAACATCAAGGTCTAATCAAAGTGTTAATGCACAACTAAGCACATAGATGTAAACAGTGGTAAAAAAAAAAAAAAAAATGACAGAACTTATTAAATTTTATCAAAATAAACAGCATAATTTTAATTTTAAGTCTTAAATGCAGGTGGTTATCAAGATCCTTTTTATTGCTAGTAAACGATTGGATGCATTCCATGTTAGTTTTCAAATAAATCGTCCCCTTTATTCTTTTTTATTTAATACTTTGTGTTTGTGTTTAAGCTGGCGCCAAGAGAAGGCCCGCTTTCTCGCGGCCCTCATCTCACAGCTCGGCCTATTTTGCGACACAGTCGAGGACTTGGCCCAGGAGTTCTCTGCAGTACACAAGCAGACCGAGGCGATGTCTCACATCCGGGCCAGCCGGCCCCCGAGTGTACAGCCTCCGCCTGCTCATCGCCGAGGGCGTCCCCCCACGGCACCCAGCACCTCTGCTCTGACCCCCGCCAAGCCACACGATGCCCGACTGGCAGGCCGTCGTTAAGCTGGCCGTGGACGAGGGGCAATGCTTGCTAAGGGACCAGACAAGAACACCCGGAGGGGTGGGACGCATTCCTAAGACAGGCAGCCCAGAGGTGATGAGGACTGCTTTTCGGGCGAAGACGATGACATCTCCGTGCCTACTGCCGTCCTGCATGCCAAGGTTGCTGTCCTACTGGTGAATGACGCGATCGAGCCTGTCCCTCCAGCTGAGATGAGGTCAGGGTTTTACAGTCCTTACTTCATTGTGCCCAAAAAGAGCGGTGGGTTGGGACCCATCCTGGATCGGAGAGCTTTGAATCGGCCCCTTTTCAGGCTGCCATTCAAAATGCTCACTCCGAAGCATATACTAACATGCATCTGGAGCCAGGATTAGTTCGCAGCCATTGACCTGAAGGACGCAAACTTTCATGTCTCGATCTTGCCTCAACACAGACCCCTTCTTCGGTTTGCGTTTGAGGGTCGAGCATATCAGTACAAAGTCTTACCCTTTGGCCTGTCCCTCTCTCCCCCGCGTCTTCACGAAAGTCATGGAGGGTGCCCTCTCCCCTGGCAGATGGGCATCCGTAACCTCTCAACAATCTTGACGACTGGCTGATAATAGCTCACTCGCGGGATCTGTTGTGCAAGCACATAGTGCTACAGCACCTTCGCCATCTGGGTCTTCAGGTCAACCGAGAGAAGAGCAAACTCTCCCCAGTGCAGAGGATATCTTATCTCAGTAGGGAGCTGGACTCGTTCGAAATGACCTGGTTTGCTGACCTCGTGTTCCTCACAGCCCTGATCTTTGGAACCTGCATGTCTGGTTCCTGGACGTGACGTGTCAGACTTCTCCGGCCTTTAAAGCGCTGTCATAGAGACCATCTCTCAAGCAAGAGCTCCCTCTACTAGGCAGGTTTACGCTCTGAGATGGGGTCTGTTCGTCAACTGGTGTTCCTCTCTCGGAGAGGACCCACAGAGATGCACGATCGCAGTTGTGCGGTGTTGGAGCGGTGGCTGTCCTCTTTGACTCTCAAAGTGTATGTCGCTGCCATAGCCGCATACCACGATGCAGTGGAGGGCGCGTCCCTCGGGAAGCACCAACTCATTGTCCGGTTCCTCAGAGGTGCGTGTCGGGTTAATCCCCTGAGACCCCTCATACCCTCTTGGGACCTTACCGTCGCCTTACATGGCCTGCGGCAAGCTCCCTTCGAGCCCCTTCAGTCTGCAGATCTGAATGATCTGACACTGAAGACAGCGCTTCTGACTGCGCTGGCTTCCGTCAAGAGGGTAGGGGACCTACAAGACTTCTCTGTCGACGAAGAGTGCCTAGAGTTCGGCCTGGCTGATTCTCACATCATCCTGAGACCCTGGCTACGTGCCCAAGGTTCCTATTGAATTTTCTAAAATTCCACATGCGAGAACTGTGTGTTAAGTCATGTGCTCCGCTCCCCCAACGACTTGCTTCAGTACAACTGGCAGCCCTGTGGGGCCCAAATCTGGCCCCCAGGGTGTTGGGGAAGGTTACGTGCAGACTCCTCTGCTGACAAACTTGAAAAGTATTATCGTGAGTCGTGGCCTGTTCCATGGGTGTTTCCATATGTAACGTCAAAGTGATTCGACTGAAAGGGGAACGTCTACGCCTGAAGGAGGGAACGGAGACGTTACACTTTTGGTCGTGCTGATGCTGGCTCTTCAGCGAAAACCTGCATGTGCACGGCACTCGTGCCCTCTTATACTCATGCAGCGATGAGGTGCACCTGAGCGCAATCAAGTGCACGCCAATATTCATTGGCCTTTTTTATAGAGCTAAAAGACAATTGGTCTCTCTGACGAGTTCCCATATGTAACGTCTCCGTTCCCTCCTTCAGGGAACATGGGTTACGTTCGTAACCTAGACGTTTTTCATACTTTTCTGGATTTGTTCATTACTTGGCAGTCAGTGGGACAGTCACGAGCCTCCCGGTTTTCATCTAAAATATCTTAAATTGTGTTCCGAAGATGAGCATAGCTTTTACAGGTTTGCAATGACATGGGGGTAAGTGATTAATGACAAGATTTTCATTCTGTGGTGGAGTATCCCTTTAAGCTGTATTAAACACGTACAAAATATGAGCTATGCATTCTCATTTGATAAAGACAGTTCAAATTAAAATATTCATATAACAAAATTCTACACAATCCTTATGCTTTCAGTTGTAATGTATGGGTTGATTGTAAAAGCAGTTGCTGTGAGCTTTGTTCGTTCTGTACACCGTACTCTCTCTCTTTCTCTCATTCTGGTGCCCACACCCTGCAATTTCCAGGCAAATTCTCTTCTGTGTGGTATATCTCCCTTGTCTACGGTGTGTTTGCTGTGTAAGCAGTGCACAGAGCCCTGAGGGCATTCAGAAGCATATGGGAGACAGAATGGGAGGAGATGTGAAAGGGCAGATGTGAGGGGGCAGAGGGTTTAATGCGTTTAGCTTTAAGGACCGAACACAGACAGTGTGTGTCACCTGGTCTGTTTGATGTGGTTGACGCATAGACCAAAGAGCAATATTTCTTTAAAGTTTCGACTAGCCACAAAAGACAGGGAGGACACCGCCAAAGAAACCGACCCACAGATGATGGAACGGAGCGATAGAAATGACTTCCTCCTTTATGTGATAGACAATCCCTCCTTGGTTTTTCTGCAGCCTAGAGGTCTTTTTGGTTGTATAAAATAATGGACTCTGCTTTTCCCTCATTGGTCCCTTGCTTGCCTTTTTTTTAGACTACGACACTTCTCCTGAAACATCCTTACATGGGTTTATGGGTTAATTAATGGGACCTAACATTTACTTATTATCATTTAGAGTACATTTAGGACTGCAAATCCAAGAAAACTTACTTGGTAAACAAGTCCCACCTAGACAAAGCTGGAAAAGGATTGTGTAAATGTGTTAATGGCTCCTAATTGGCTTCTAACAAGAACTCCGCCTTTTGCAAATGTTGGTTCTTCAGTAATGACTCATGTAATGTGTTTTAAACTCATGTTATAAGTCGACCATACTGGATTTAAATAAATAATGTGTGGGTCATATGCAGATTCAGTGAACTCTAATCTAATATATTGTTCTATTTAAGCAATTAAAGTGGAGCAATCAGTGCTTGCCAGAACTGCAGAGATTAAAGATCTAATTTTCTGAAAATTTTTTCATCTTGCTTCAGACAAGTTGTTTTGCAGGCTATTGCCATGCAAATATAAATAGTAATGCAAAGTAAAAGAGCCCCAGGCATATAGAAGCAAATAAAACACATTTATTGGATTAAATTTGAGATTTTTTTTTGGATGCAGACAGAATGGAAAGAGAAAGAAATCTGTGCTCTACTTTTTGAATTTGCAAGGATTTTAGCACAGAGTGTCTACGCTTCTCTCTGCACACTCACAGTGACGAAGGGGAATTTGTCACATAAGCTGAATTATCCAAAGCAGGCCAAATGTAGGTGACTGAGTATTTATACCGTGGGGATATTTTAGCCAGCTCTGCTTTATTTTTAGACAAAGCCATCTGAGCAACAATCACATGTCGTTGACACAGTCACACATATTGTTCAGAAACACACGTTTTGTAGCAAATCCACACAACGTCGATGATGCCTTAAAAGGGAAGTTTCCAGATTTAGAGTTCATTCTGCTTAACAACGTTAGGTGTGAATTGAATTTTAATGCTGGAAATGTTCTGCTGCGAAAAACATTGTTCTTGCAAGGCATTACTTTAAAACAAAGCAACACTTTCGAAAGCACGTTTTTTGTTTTACCGTAATCAGTAGGGTCTAACTTTTTGAAAATGTACCTGCTAGAAATATTTCATACAGCCGACTATATTTTTGACCATTTTCTGATTTTTAGCAGTGGAGAAATAAATGAAGTGGCACCTTTGCCACAAAAGTGATAACATTCTTCATACTTTTTCTTGGTGGCTTATTTGTGGGCAATAATTCTAAAATTAGTCACTTTATAAACCTTATCTTAGATAAGGTAAAAGTTATTAAAAGTCAGAACAGTTTTCTTAATTAGGCAGTTGGACTTTTACATGTGTGAGGGTCAGACTATCACACGTTCTTTAATCTACTAGTCTCAGATTATCATTCTTAGTATTATGTTGGAGCTCAAACTCACTAGCTGACTGGCAAATAACCCTATGAATAGTCCCTATGAAGGCTCGTCAGTCCACTTGGCGTTAGTAAATTCAGTTTTTTTACTAGTAAATCTAAATTTTAAATCTAAGATCATTACTAAGAGTAACACAAAATAATGCTGTTTATCTCAGATCAAACCAAAAGTGCAGTGTGAACTGGAACATCGACCAAACTGTGTATTTCACAGCTGAGCATAAACACGATTGGCTCTTTTAAGTGTAAAGTGGGACTACAATTGATTCATTTATTGATATTATTCATGCAGTATACAACTAAATGTAAATGATTGGCCTCCCTTTATAATGTCTCTGCAAGTGACAGCATTTACTCTTTCTTATAGCCAGTTTTTCTTACATTTGGCATTTAGCAATTGATCATATTGAATGCAAATAATCAGAACTTAAGAAATAGGTTTTAAACTGTTGCACATTGTGCAGTTTTGTACATGCGTGATGGAAACGGCTGAAAGTTTGTTGTAAGAGGATTAGGAAAGTTCATGGCTGTGTTTCAACATACTCACTCTCTCTGAACGCGCAGATGAGATTAAACTGGAAGAGTTACTGGAAGCAGCTGAACATGGATTTGCACATCATGTTCCCTTTTTTTAAACGTGTTCAGAATAGCTTGTGTTGCAACCTGCGGTACTGCTCTGGATAGTCAATCACATATGGACTTTTTCTGCTTTTCTTGTCGTTTGGTTTTCAGAGTCAGAAACCACAAACGCCATATCTCAGACAGATCAGCTGTCCTAGCTTATGTCTTGCAGCGGCAATCACAACAGACGAGTGAAAACCAGAGTTAATATCAGGCCAAATGGTTCTTTCGAAAGTACTCACACAGTGAAGACTTCCCTTTGCAAACACGTGCAGACAGCGAGCGTGAAAAGCCAATCAGTGTCACTAGACTGCATTTAGTAAGATCTTGCAAAGGATTTGTAAATTTTTTCACGTTTCAAATCTACAGAGGTTACTTGCACTCTGCAACACTGATATTTAATTGTGCAACTATTTTCCACAAATAAGATTACCTTCTCCATAAATGACAGCACTCAGTGATTTTGTAGTAAGTATTTTCTTACCATCCATGCAGAATTGTAACCTCAGTGCATTCACAACACATACAGAAATTCTATCATTTATTTTTGTTAACAGACATAAATCCACACACTGTCTCCTAACTGTGACAACGGTTCAAAACAGTACAAAAACATATTGAAGTAACCTTAGGCACCTGGATTTCACATTTCAGGTTAGAGATTGTGGTGTTGATACTGAGGCTGTGCACAGCAAACTAGGACTGAAAGAAAAACTGACCGGCCCACATTGATCAGAGGATGCAACCATTTTTGTTATGTCCCCTGAGATGACAAAAGAACAGATAGAAAAGATAGAATAGGTTATGTGTAAGTAGGTCAATACATAGCAATTGCAGTGCATAACCTAGTACCAATGACCTCTTTCAACATTATGCTGTATAAGAAGTGGCCCACTTTAAGGGACACTGCGTGCTACTCACATGTTAAGAAGACTAGGTTATGAGGAAAAAAAGGAAGAATGGAAGGTGTACAAAGCGAGAGAATGAAATAGAAAACACGTTTCATTCACATCCACATTTCACATTCATAAAGGCAACACAGTTAAATGTGCTGCATTTACATTTTTACTTTTGTTCTTAAGTGTAAAAAACGAATGCATAGCAACTCATTTTGATGACTTGACACTAAATGCAGTTTGTCTTTACAAAGACAAGTCACACATTTAATTTTTTTGCCTAATGCTGAGCCCCGCATACAACCCGCTTAAAAAATAAGATATATGTATGCGCTTATATGTATATGCATGTTTATGTGTGTGTGTGTGTGTGATAAGGATACTATTCATTAAGCACCAAATTCAGTATGAATGATTTTTGAGGGATCATGCAACACTGAAGACTTGAATAATGGATACTGAAACGTTGCCATCAAAGGAATAAACTACCCTTTAAGTTATGTTCAGATAGACATTAGATAATTACTGTTGAAATTCTCTTATTCCTGTCTACATTCAATAGATTTTTTTTTTTACATGAATTACCTCTAGATGATGATTCTTACATAATATTACCATATTATTCAACATAAGTTGCACACAAAGCAGGTGGTTTGATTTGTGCCAGGACTGAATTACAATGAACAGACATAATATATTTATATAATATACTACTATACAATGACAGCGGAAAGGACTACATTTCAGTGATTAATATTAATGCATTATTTAAGCATAACTGTAACCAGTGTTAGTTATTAAGGAACATTTGAATAAAAGGATACTGTAACTCTTTCCGGACTGTTGATGTCCAAAGATAAAAAGATAAAAAAACACCAAAGTCAGCTGAAAGTACTACACTGAAAATAGATGAAGGAAATGAGTTAGATGACCTAGATAGACTTTTTTTTGTACAGTTGCATAAAATGATGACAAAATTATTTCAAAAGAGGTTACAACATTAGCACAGATGTTTTAATTTGCTTATTTTCCAAAATTAGCAGAACAAAAGAGCTAAAATACTGAAGATGAAAGTGACATTGATCATAGTTTTTATACAAATACTTCCCATTGAAGTGTTTCTCTAGGTGCATGAAAAGACTATTACATGACCTTGATGATAACTCAAAGAAGATGCCAAAACAAGAACCATCTTTTTAAAACCAAGTTCTGCTAGGCATCTATTGAATAGAGAGTAGATTTGTTTCAGTAGTGGTGGCTAATGTCCTCGGTAGGATCTGAGGGAACAGGTGTAGGCCTCATTGAAGCCTCATTGAAGCAACTGCCTGGACCAAAGAAACACACTCCTACTGGCTGACAGGGAGATGAAATCAAACGTCTACTATTTCAAAGGATTAAAGCGCTCAAAAGGCACACTTACTCACACAAAGGAGACTACGGGGAATTCTGGGGCATTATTTTAAAGATGAGTATTTAATGGGCACAGCTGTCTCTGTCTGCTCCTGATAAACCAGTGGAAGACATTTGTGAGAGGCATTCTGTCCTCGTCACAGCTGTGCAGCTGCAGCGTGCAGCACGCAAGGCATTCCAGGAATGGTTGGAATATCTAGTGGTTTTATTCTGGGGCCTTGAGTCAATCGCAGTGCCTTTTTCTTTGGCCCGAAGATTTAGAAACAAAACATTTGTTATAATTCATCACTGGATGAGCTGCGAGTCATGCAAGTGTGTACTGTAGCTACTTATCTGACATGTGGTGAAGCCTGTCAAGATAATAAATATTAGCTGTTATGTTGGTGTTTCATTTTAAAGGCCGTTATATAATCATTTGGTCTGCACCAACTGGTGAGATATATGTTTGATGAAGCCAAGCTACAATTGCATTATCAAGATCTATTAGTCCAACTTTGGTTTTTGGAGAGTTGCACCACATGACATTTTACAACCTGATACAACCTTGGAATAGAAAGGGCAAACTTTCTGATATATATATATATATTATGAGACTTACTGACATTTACACTGCATCCTGAGTGTCTGCAGGAGTTCCTTTCTATGGCATCAGTTCTTGTTTAATGTCTTAGCAGGTTGGTTGAAGAAAATGACCAAAAACCAGTGAATTTTCTTTTTTTTGTCAGGGCAGTTTTTTCAGGCTGTCTTTTTTCCCCAAAAATATAAAGAAAATTGCATTATAACTCATTATTGATCATTACAGAATATATGTGCACATAGGCATACAACAAATTACAAAATAATATTTTTAATTTAAAATAAATAAATAAATAGCACATTAGCATAATGTAATTGTCTTTTAAAGTGCATTTACACATATTTAATTTAATACATAATATTATTGCACATATATAACACATTTACTGTCCACAAAGTCACTGGGATGTCCCATTTCTAAAAATACACTGTATTTTGGCCCTATCATGTGGTCAGTATAATTCTGGAATAGACTGGTGAACGCTGAGGATTATGGGAGTTTCCTAGTGATCACTACTTTTTCACATGCAGGTTACAGACAGGTTTAGTGTAATGAGATAAAGGTTTATTTTTAGTACCTGTATATCTGTTCAAGGGACAGCTGGACTATTTTTAGTAAATCATTGGCTTGTGATTTCTATCTTTAGGTCATTCAGTTTCCAAATGCAGGAACATTCCAGCCCGAAATATTTGTTCGTGTCCCAAGTGTACACACCAGGGTGTTTATTTTAGCATCAAAGCGAGAAACAACCATATGGTCAGTGTTCATAAGCTTCCCTAAGGGAAACTGTCTTTTGAAGAAGCTTAATTTTTTTTCCTTCCTGTGAAGAACAAGGTATTTTTGAATCATCTTCATATTTTACTTGTTTGTCTGGTGTAAGAAATGTTTCAAATAAACCTGTGATAACACACATCAAAACAACAAAAGATTTGGTATTTTACAAACATTCCCATTTTCTGTGAGTTTTGCAGCACTAGCTGCATTTTGCTGATCTGAAAGGAAGCCCTGCATGATCTGTAGAAAACAGTTGAGCTCTGCTAGAGGTGGTGCTGTGGTTAGGATGAGTTTGAAGGGGAAGCCCGTCATACTAATTGCAGCCACAGCTGAACCTGACAAATCACACTTTTGATGCTGACATACTTAAATGTCAGCTGAACTACTTTTTCAATACATGAAAAAGTAATATCCCCAAACCATGATAGAAATCAAGAAGGAGCTCTAGATATGAAAAACTACACCATACTCAGCAATAAAGTACCAAACAGTGCAAATAACTGATAAAAGATAGCGCTACCTGCCATAGTTCTGCAGGCAGTTCATGCATGATTTGAGGTCAGGTTGAGGACAGGGAAGCGTACCACTGAAGGATCTAGGTTGCTAATACAAAAGTTGCAGGTTAAATCCAATAGCACGCATCCTTAAATTACTCCATGTCACAGTCAGCTGGAAGTGCCGGCCCAGATCAGGGGATGGCACTTCAGTGCCCAGCGAACTTTTTAACAGTTTTATGTCTGTTTTCATTCATGGACTATCATTAATGAACTCATGTCTCCGCCCACTCGTTTGTTGTCTAGGTGCTTCATTGTTTGTCTCCACCCCCTTTGTTGGTTGTCTTGGTGTTTGATTGTTGGCTTCACCTGACCTAGTTTTCACTGTATAAAGCCCCCCTAAGTGTTGCTCACGGTTCATTGTTTGTTGTTACAATTCATTCGTGTTCCTAGTACCTCGCTATTCTGTCTGTTGGATTTTCTGTTGTTGATTTCTGTCCGGACCTGGACTTTCCCTCTGCCTCTCCCCAAGGACCCTGTTTACCGGTATTTCGACCTCTTGCTTTGTTTCTTGACTCTGTTTTTGCCTGTGTCTCCACTAACACTGTCTGCCGGCACTCAATTGTTGTTGTTCTGACCCTGAGCCTTTATTAAATCACTTTTGCATATGAGCTCGCTATTTCTCCCGGACTCTTTTGTAACACTCCAAGGCAGCCATGTCCATGCTGGTGTCAGTCACTTGGTATAAAAACACATGCTAAATGCTAAATTATAAACGTTGACAAAGTTTAATTCAATGGTAAACAATTGTAAATTTCACATTTTAGTTTAATATGACAATATGTTGTAGCCCGACTATCATTATTATTATATGTTCTTCTACAATCATTTTGTAATTTATGATAAGTCTTAATTAGCAGATACGGCTAATAAAACCCGTAAGACCTTTGTTCATCTTCTGAATGCAAATTACAAAATCTGAGAGTTTTCTGAACCAGCATAGACAGCATTGCACCAGATATATTCAAGGCCTAGAAAGTAAGGACATGACTGACATGGAAGAGAAGAACAAAAATGTTGTCTTGTTAAACCACTGATGTCACACAGAATAATTTATCCATGTCTTACTACATTTCCTGAGCATGGTGGTTCCATTGCTATTTATGCAGCTTCAGAAAGCTCTTGTATTTCTCATAAAAAAAATTCTTAATTTGTTTTCCGAAGATGAATGAAGGTCTTGCATAGTTTGGAACAACATGAGGGTGAGTAATTAATTATAAAATTTTAACATTTTGGGGTGAACAAATCTTTCAATCATTTTCACTATTAGCAGTGACACAGTGCATGTCCTAATGAAAGGGGGTTGTTAGGGTGAAATAAAGACTGACTGGCCTTGTTGTCAAACTCCAAAGACCTTATGGCTCAGACAGGCTCCTGCTTAGTAAAAAGCAAGGCCTTTGCTCTTATTAACAAAGATTTAATTTCATTAAGTGCAGCAGATGCCTAGATGGGAGTGTGATCAACAAGCTCCTTTGAAAAGTTCTTCTGTGACCAACAGATGTCTGTGCCCGCAGGAGTGCAAATAGGTCATATGCCCCAATTCCAGTGGGATAACAAAGGGCACTTTATTTATTTTTTTGCATGCATGTACACCTATGTTCTATTCAAAAGCAAATTAGGCTATATTCACTCTTAACTAGTTGCCTTTTAGCATCCAAATTGGCTGTTTATTAGTACTTACAAAACACATATCAATGCCTTATTCTGCATGACCATATTATTAGATGCCTTAACCCTAAACAAACCACTACAACAACTGCCTTACTATCAATAAGCAGCAAGTTAGGAGTTTACTGAGAAAACATTTAGTTAACAGTAAATGTGTACATATCTTTTGCAGCAAGATACAAAAGCTACCACAAAATCTTTTGAATGGTACTGTGACTCGTTTAGGGGGTATGTAAAATTACAGTCAACATTAACATGGATACTCATCAAGATATTGGGTCATTGGGGGCACACTGCAGTAAGATCTAGGACATAACATTGCTGCAGTATTTACAAATGTATTATTCATTTGGATTACTCCTCTCACAACAGCCATATACTGTATCTCTTACATTAAGAGTTAGGTCATCACATTCCCTTGAGAGGGCAGTTCTCTTAACTTAAACTTGTTTTATTCAGAGGCTAATACAATCTACTATCATTAGCAATGGTAATTTAAAGAAAATTAACACGTTGTACTTTTGCTTTTTGAAGTATAAGTCAAGATTGTAATATTACTTATTAGGGGTGTGACGAGACATTTATCCCATGAGACGAGACACTGGGTTCACGAGATCAAGACGCACACAGATGAGATTTTTAAATAGAGACTTTTTTTAAATAAATCCTCAATGATAAAATATATTGAGGAAAATTTTTACTTTATTCAACAAAAATAAAAAAAAACATGTAGGTGCATTTTTTAATCAACATTTTGCAGCATTACATGCAGTAATGAACAACATGTGAACCCTGCAAAATATTTTGCCACAAACTGACAGGCAAGCAACTAACAATAAATAACAAAAAAAATGTAATGGTATAAATAAAAAAGAGTGCAAGTCAATTAGTGGCATTGTGCATGTATCGTGCTCGTCCGTCCGCACTAATCTGCGATTGAGTATACTTTGAAAGCTGTGTGGACGCAGCCTTAAGTCTGCCTACGCTGGACGCGATAAAGCAACTATTGAAAACCATTTGGAATTTGTGTTCATAAATAGAACATGGCAGAAATTTCCTGTCTGAGATTTCTTGAGATACCACTATTGCGAGGATATGGCCAAGTTCTCGCGAGACCAGTCCCCACTGATCTCATCACACCCCTATTACTTATGCCTTATTGTTTCACAAATGACTTGTCTTATTATCTTTGTTTTTATCTTGCTCCAGGTACAAACAAAATTTCCCCTGAAACTAACTGCTCTTATACATATCAATGTATTAACCGATTTTGCAATTGCTTTGATTTTTATTACATTTTATTTTATTCTATATATGCATTATTTTTGTAGATGTGAGCATGTAAATTCAATGTTATGCAATTATAAGATCATGATCAAAACCTTTACACATCAGTGAGTCATTGCCCATGACAGTATGTATGATTTTAACGGGTGATGTTTACTACCCGCACCACCATCCACGATCATGGACAGTATGACAGTCAAGTCATCCAGCATGAACACACACTTTCTTTGTGCTCTGGGATCTAATAAAAAAACATTTAACTGGTTGATGTTGGAGAGACGTTAGGTATATTGTTGCAAAGTGCATCACAGTGCATCTATTTTTCATCAAATGCACAAGCTGGTGTATTGAGAATGCTGGATATTCTTCAAATACTATTGTGCATCACTAATAGTGCATAATACCCTCTGACATTTGCTAAAGCAAGAGCAGATCAGTTGGCGGCACCTGGGAGAGATGTACTTTCGGGACTTTATAATGACTCATCAGAGTGCAATGTGTTAGCAGTATAAGAACAGCACAAGGCCTGATCGTATTACCTTGCTCTAAGTAATTTCAGTGCATCAGTTGTAAAGGTAAAGTGCTGTATCATAGCTTGACTGATCAAGCTAAGAGATTCAGTTTGTCAGATCAGAAGACTTGTGATTCAATTAGAAGAGATACTTTATATTCACTTCAGCACTTTCGATGAATCTAGTACATACAGCATGACCATGTACGGGCTTTATTATGTCAAATCTTTGTTTGACTGCACTGACCGTATTGGATGAGAATACCTGATCTCATGGCATAAACATACCTTTGGGCACTTTTTAACGAAATACGAAATGCGTACCAATAAGTAAATATCACTGCAGTTTCCAAAAGACATGAACACTAGAGGCAGTGAAACTTCGATACCTTTTATTCCTTTTCACACAAATTGACAGAGTTCCGATTAATAAAGAATAATTGTCATACAGTTACTTGAATAATATCATGTTGTGACTTCAAAACAATATCAATATGCTGGGATATTTGAAAACTGATGCTCTTAAATGTTTGCAACACATATCCATATCCTAAATTTTAGCATGGCAATGCTTATGACAATGTTAATGTATTTGGTCTTGGTGGAATAGATCTGCTTTGCTGCTGAATTGCTGCTGCTGTTTGGTTATTGCTGTTGTTGTAGATTATTGCTGCTGCCAATACATATTTATAGTTGAACTGAGTTTGATGCATAATTAGTGAATTTTCCAGCATTTACATTGGTAATGAACTAAAATGAATTTAAAATGAATGAACAGTGCATTTTTTAAAGCTGCCTTTGTTGAAATTGTAATTGAGTTTCCTAATTAAAAAATGTAACATTAAATTTAATACATTTATTCTCTTGTTGTTTTACTTTGAAAGAAATATGTTATCTGTAGTGTTAAAGCACTAAACTAATAAATTATTCAACTTGACATGCATACAATGTTCGTATGAAATTATTTCTTGGAAAACGTGCAAAATAAAAAAAAATCTAAATAGAAAGCGGGACCTTATTGTTCTTATTGTTATCAAATGAATGTTATTTTACATTTTCTATGTTTAATGTGGAAAATGATACGAATGAAGTAAATTTTAGTGTTTTAATCAGCCTATTCTATTCTGTTGTTTACTTTCTGTTAAATCTGCACAAATCCCTTGTTTTAATGCAAAGGTTGACTGATGGATAGGCATTCATTACAGGACGTATTAGTGTGGATTAGTGTTTACACCAATCATTTTGATGCATTTTTGACAACCACAAATATGGTTTGAGTGACCTACTGTAACCACAAAACACTAGTCCTGTCCACTAGGGGCACTAGATGCACACAGTAATTGTTTCACAGAACACCTGTGAAATAATCAGTTGTTTGTTGCACACATAATTGATGTGTTTTTATCCTGTAATTGACCTGTTCTTTTGAGTAAAACAATAGAAGTTTTCACAGGCGCGCTAATTGACCCTTCATGACATAGCACACTTTGTCTGGCTTGACCTGTCCCGAGAGCTGCCAGATCAGTGGTCAAAGTTAGTGGAGGGTTAATGAGCAGGCTGAGGTTAAGTTTAGGGTTGATCTAGGGATTTGGTCAATCTGCTTCTTGAACACATCATGCCATAAAGAGCTAATGCATCTATTAGCCCTTAGCCACAGGGTTTATTTGACCTGACCTTGTAGATGTAGATGTCTTTAAAAAAAAAAGCCTGAAGACATATTTAAAGAAAAAAGACATTTCTGCAAAGATCAAAGCATAAGATAGCATGCTGTTTTAGAAAAACTCAGTTTCCTTGAAAATAGCGCTTTGGTTCTGAAGAACATGAAAGAATGACTCAGAGACGCCAAACCTGTATGTTAATGAGGTGTGAGCGTATGTATGTCGAGGAAGGAAGGGGTCTTTTCAGTGACAGGGTTCCCCTTAAAATCATGGTTTCCTGTGTGTAAACGAGCAGATTTCTCTACCACATTTTCCAGGAAAATGCAAACCTGTTAAATTCTCGTTTCTCACTGTGATCAGAAATGGCCCTGAGCTGAGAAATGAATCCACTACGGCCTGGGAAACCATGCAGCGATCAATATCTATTAGGGAATAGAGAAGTACAGACATTATCATCCCATTTGCCTGTAACAGTAAACGGCTGTAAGCCATGTTTTGAGATACTAATAGAAGAACGAAATTAATGCAGTCATTATCACTTGATATTTTTTATTTAGAATGCAAAAAATTTAGTCACATGATCCGGTCTGATGATCTTAGCAGACACGAATACGGGAACAGTCATAAAAATATAATAAAGGAGGCCTTAAAATGCCTTTTAGTTATTAGCAAAATCTATTTTTAGCACTGTTCAAGCTAAATGGGAACAAGCAGACACTTTTTTCTCACAAAATCAATGAAAATGGTGGTAAGTAGAAGTAGAATAATTATGATCATTAAAAAGATGATGTTCTCTATGTGCTTGCGGAAGATTTGTTCTTCAAAGCATGCTATTTTTATTTTTACACTTATTGAAATTAGGTGTATCTGCACAACGGACAGAACATGATGTGCTTTTGCTTTCTGTTTCTATATGCGTTTAGCAGGTTGTTTACATGCAAAGCTGGACTTTTATGTTCAAAATGACATTGTATTTACTTGCAGCATTATCTTTTGTAAATATAAAGGATTACTGATGCTAATGTAATGATGTTTACCACTGACTCAGATCATGGGGTTTCCTCAGACAAATACGACACAATCCATAGTGACAAAACCCAACACCGGCACAAGGGTTCCTTAGATGAACTCATTCTCAAATGACCATGTGCATTAAGTAACCATGTTTTTGGAGAGCAAAGTCACACTGCACTCCTTTTGTCCCTTTCATGATGACTCAACTAACTATTCGGATGTTTTAAAGAAGAAAAAAATGTTGCAACATGCAGTTGTCATATGCATCCCAGTTTGTTTAGATGCATTGCTATGGTTGTGGTGATTAAGTCAATGCATAAGATGTTGCTGCTGTTTTCTCCTAAACAGAATTCAGTAAACAAAGGCCAGCGTGGTTATTGACTCTGAGTCATCCTTGCTCCTACACAGGATAGAGGGTGGGGAAAGTACCCATCTTAGGGGATTCAAATGTCTATAACTGGTTGACCAAGCAGGGATCAAGTTGATGTCTTTTGTTTTACTCATGCAGAAGAAAATTTATATAAAGCAGGGGGACTTTTTTAGGTCATTGGTGGATATAGAGATATAACAGGGCCATTCCCATTAAATATTGTGTAAAATTTTGTGTTGCATTAAAAGCATGTAATGAGTAAAGAAGACTTTTCTGAGAGACTTTCATGAAATATTATTAGCATTATTTTTCAAGCATGAGCAAAGTCATTTGAATGAAACATTGCTAATGAAATTTCATAGAGATGCAAGCATAATAAACACACAGAAAAAAAAGTTTTTCTCTTTTAAAAAGACACATCTTTGTACCGGTAATATAATTTTAGTTCCTTAAATGTACATATTTATAACTAAAGTCTGCATATCAGTACCTTTTGAACATGTACAGTCCCAGTGACAGGAGTTTCAAACCTCCCACAGACCTCCACTGAAAGCCTTTTTGCTTGAAGTATTAAATGTCAAAGCATGGGACTCTCACAAAGAGAAATATATGCAGATTTGTATATATTTAGAAGCATATTTAAACTATTCTACTGGTGTATTTGTGCATTACTGGCCCACTTCAGCCCAGCCTTCCCACAAGCTGTCCCAGAGGAGCTGCTTTATAGCAGCACTGCCCAGCATTTTCAACAATTTATGTAAGTTGTCTGTGGTACAGAGAGAAGGGAAGTTATCGACTTAAACGTTAAGAGGGAGCATGTGAATTGCTGGAAATTATACTGGCCTTGTGAAGTGACGATTTGAGTTTCACACAGTGTGCCTTTTTCATTGCACTTTCACAAGAAAAAGTCAAAAGCATTTGTCAGTTAGGCTTTTGGCAGATTTTGTTGTCTTTTGTTGTTTTGCAAATAGTACAAATTCATTAGTCATTGTACAATTATGATTTCTTCATTCACTCAAATTATTACCTAAAATTCAACGTATTTTGTTCCTTAAATTTTTTTTTTACATATATATATATATATATATATATTAGCAAAACAAATATGAATTTGTAATTAAGGTTTCTGCTCTTTAGAACAGTTTTTTTCAGTATAAGGTTTGAGATCTGCACAATTTGCATTATATTTTTCCCTCACTTAAAAGCTCACTAAAGATAAAATCTTGCAAGTAAAAGATTTTATACAGCAGCGTAAAAACCACAACATCGTAAATGAGCACTGTAGCACTGAAATGACTCTTTTGTCACAGAAGTTGTGGGATGACTTGTGCTTTAGCCATGCTTACAGCACCTGGTGATCATGTGGGCCGGGATGTGTTTGGGCATGTGGTGCTTACAAAGACAACAGCAGCTCATCTCCCCCTTACAGCAGATGAATCATTTATGACTCATTCTGACTCATACCGAGAGTGTTTGTCTACCACCTTCTACTGGTAATCACAGAGAACAGCATATGACAAAAGAAGCAAATATTTGAATTTTTTTTTTTTTTTTGTCTCTTATCCACATTTGATGCTGTTATTCTTTGCTGTCATAAAATACAGTTTTATCTTTCAAGGTGAGTGCATTGTCTATGCACTACATATAACGTGGGAATGTGGTGCCATCTAGTGAAAATGTGCAACGCTGCAAAAAAACTAGGACATGATTTTTATGCATGCATTTGAATTATGCATGAAAGTGGGCACGTTTTCAAGGACATTAGGACTTTCAGCTGTGCCGAATAATTTCACTGGAAGGCAGTTACAGTACAGATTCAAATGAAGCCTTCCCGTTTATGTGGAGTTCTTCCTGAAGGCTGGCGTATCAGTTCACCATCCACATGCTTTCCCAGCAGCCCCCATTTATCACCCTGCCCACAGTCTGAAGTGCCTGGATGTTCGCTCAGCTTCCTGTTTCCCGGCAACAAGCAGCTCAGTTCTGAGCCTCCACCTTTCTGCCTCCAGGAATTTTTTTTTTCTTCTCCTTGTTGCATAATAAAACATGCTGATATGCATCTTTTAATAACCCTTTTTACAACACAGTTTTATTACCAAAATGTAGTTGCATTGCTGCTTGCCTTACTATCAGGACTTTAATTGGATCATGTCAATAGTTTAAGACACTGATCCAGATTTCAAAATAGACTATTGAACAAGACCCGAGAAATAAACACAACAATAAAAGATCCTCAGCATTGATGTCCTACCAAACTAAAAAGCATAGGTGTGAATATTTAATGCCCTTTATATCAGTGGCGATTTCTTTAAGACCGCAAGGAGTGCAGAATTTACTTTTAAATAAATAAAATATAACATGATAGTTTTATCATGTAGGCCGAAAATGAACTTCCCCTATTTGACAGACCAGTAGCCGCCACTGCTTTATATGTAGTAAAAACTTCTAATGCATATAGGGGCCTACATAGTCTAGCAAGGGCAGCTTATCACATATGGTAAGAGAAACGTGCTTGTTTTTATAGTAATACAACAATACATTTAGCTAAATGGAAATGGCTATAGATGCAATATGCCGCTTTGAAACGCTGTGAGGAGGAGGTCACTGTTTTGAGAAAATACCGTTACGAGTTCATCCGCATTTGCCAGTTTAAATGTATATTTCCGGCAATCAGTAAATATCTGTATTATACACATATGTATAATTTCAGCGATCACGTGACCCGACCGCGGTGATGACGGGTATGAGTCAAGAACTAAAAATGACGGCTGATGATAGTGAGCCCTTAATCTCGTGTGCTTAATTATATTAACCAGCAGATGTCGCTGCAGTAATATTTAGTTGACATTAGTCGACAATAAGTCGACAAATTGGGAAAAAAAACTAAACAAAACCGTAATTGGTAACACTTTATAATAACTATAAACTATGAATGATTAGTTAAGCATTAGTAAGCATTTATTTCATCCTTTATATACCATTGTTCCAACATTATTATGCATTAGTAAACAGTTTACAAGTGCATCTATGAATGCCTTGTTCTTGAGCATGTATATAATGTTTAATAATTGTATTTTCATAGTTTACTAATGTTCAGTTTATCATTTTTTTTTAATTATTATGTTATTTACAAACCAATTATTTACGAGTTGTCAGTGTTTAATAAGACCATTTAGAAAGTCTAGGTAAATGATTAATAAATTATTTAAATTTACATTAATAAATCGTATTATTTAGACACATGATAATAGTTGATCATTGTGTTAATAAATGCTTTTATTAACACATGTTCCTGCTGTAATTCATGAATAAGTCAGGTAGTTATAAAGCATTAAGTATTTGCCAGACGTCAGTCATCTGAAGTGAGGACTATTTATACCTTGTAAAGCATTTATAAAGCAGATGTAAAGGCTCATTTATATTCTAAACAGCAAAATTAAATAAACACAACACAGAGGGATACAGAACACAGACATATTTTTTCAAAATGTAAAAAATGTAATCAACTGTACACTTGATAAATGAAAAACGAACTTTCAGTTTCATAGAAGAAAAATTAAAGTGTACAGTTTTATATTTTTTGCATCTTAAAATTAATGGCACTGTGTTGTTTGGTTATTTTTTGTCTATTAGGAAGATAACTGAATACCATTTAAATGTCCTTTGTACATTTAGATATGCTTATAAATCAAGAACTAGGCATTTATAGCTGTATTTATAAACTGTTTACTAATGACTATTAATTCTGGAACAATGCTTTTTAAAGGATGAACTGACTGTTTACTAGTGCTTAACTAATGATTCATAATGTGTAGTTATTATAAAGTGTTACCCTGTAAGGATACTTTAATACTCTTTATACTTGGTAAAAGCTGCAGTCAGCCATAAAAAGTTTAGCAATGAAAAAGAAATGTTCTAAAGCCATGCTGATGCAGTGACAGAGCTTGACTTTTCTGTTGCTATTATCATTGTTATGTAGAATTATCAGTAAAATGCATGAGCCATTAGGAAGTTTTGGGTGTTTCATTTATTGACCATAGTACAGAAATAAAGCAACACTTGTCAACAGAACACAACAGGTAATGAGCAGTGTAAAGAAATAAATAATGGCATAAAAAAGTGACAACAGAAATAAACACAGTAACACTGACTATCTTTTTATCGCTGTAAGGTTTGTTGTGTGCATGCTGTTGACTACATTATCTAAATGGTCTGTTAATAAATATGTCTTCCCTCACAGCAATTTATTTAAGTGCTATATCTAACACAATCTTGCACACAGTGGTGTTACACACCATTGCTTAAATATTTTTTCAAATTTTATATTTTTCTATTGAAATATTACATTTTAAATATAGGCATTTTGTCAGTCATTATAAATGATTAAAATTAGACTAGCATAATTTATATACATGTTTATCATGTTTAACACAATATTTCAACAAATGTCCCAATTAAAATACGATCATCAGAACTTTACAATACCATGAAAAAATAAAAACACTCAAATAATACAGATAATCTTTAATGTCAGATGAATAAACTGGTAAGTAATCTTATTTGTATGTGATGAAAATGTGTATAACTCAAAGACAAATGTTTTCTTGTCATGTAAAGTTAGAAGTTACATTTCAGCCAATTTAACCATGTGAATAGATATAGTACTCCATGAATACAATACAGAAAGCAGTTGCCATGTACAATACAGTTAAATCTTCCAAGCAGTTTATTTGACTTTGTCTATAAAAATGTACCTGACATATGCTTTTGTCTGCCATACTGATCATCATCTGTGACTATAATTTATTGTAAAGAACGGACAAACCATTGCAAAATTGTAAGTAAATTTGCATTTTCCTTGCCAGCATGCATTCTCCATGCAAGTGCATTTTTATCCTCTCCAGGGGCTAAAGACAATGACTTTTAGACAATATTGTATTGCAAGAGAAAATGACTTTCTCCAGAGGTTCTCCAAAGGTTCCTAGTTGTTATATCCTCACTGCAACACACTAGCACAAGAAATATAGTTATAAGCAGGCCCACACATAATTCACAGAAAGTTCAGCAACTTCCACAGAACTTGAACATCTGTCATTCACAAAGTTTTACACATCCTCCACTCCCGGTGTTTATTAAGTACTTTGAGCTATGCCTATAAGAATGCAGTACTCCCAGCTCCATTTTACACATTTTACCGTATTTAAATCCATAACGCAGAAAGATTTTGTCCCAAATATAATAAAGCTTCTGATTCTGAGGAAACAGATTTTAAGACAAATCATATGTGCTCATATCTTCTAACTAGTACTGTACATAGCTTTTTATCCCATAAGCAACTTATGTATTAATTCTAGTTTTTAGTGCCAAATGCCAGGAAAAACAATAAATATAGTCTCACTATTAAAATACATATCTAAAAACATTAGTCATTTAAGTTTTATTTTGTATAGCAAAAGCTTAATAATACTGGATGCATAGGATTATATAATGTCATCTAAAAGGTGTGGTGCACCAACCCAATCAAGCATCCTTGGTTCAGATGCTGCCATGATCATGCACATGAACTGCTTTCCAGTTCTCTTGTCAATGGGATAGATGGTGGTGGGAGTGAACCTCTTGTTGCTCTCAACAAACTCACAAAGCTGGTTGTATATTTGTGGAAACTCATGGCGAAGAAATACACCCCGGGTACGAAGCTCTCTTTGAATATTAATGAAGCAAATCTCTCTTGCTTTCCTGCCCTCTTGGCCCTCCTTGTCAATATCAGAGGTCCCTGGGGGTGGGGTAAGAATCAGAGTCTCCATTTCACATTCTTTCTTAAAGATTTTCTTATCTGGGCTTGAGGAGGCCAATGAGACCTTGGCATACTTGCGAACTGTTGGCATTTGTAATTTGGGTGAAGGAATTTTAGGCACTAGGTCTCCAACAGCTATGGATACATTCAGGAGAAAACATTCAGTGGGGTCATACTCCTTGCCTGCATTCTGCAACTCTTTGCAGTATTGCCCAAGGTTGTCTTTGAAACTGTCTAACTCTCGTAGGGACAGATATGTTGGAGAGATGGTAAGGCTGTCAAGACCAACTTGAATGAAGTTATCTGCACACCCAGGGTTTGGAAAACCCAAGAACAAAACTCCTCTCCCACGGGACAGATACCCTACCCTCGCAATGCGTGAAAAAGACTTATGAATGTCAGAGTTCTCTCGACAATGTTTCAGAATGTGTCTGCAAACACTACTAATGCGTCCGTAAAGACAGGTCTCTTTATGCGTGTCCCAGTCTTCTCGCCTGCAGTGTCTGGAACAGTAGTAGGTATAACAGCTGTGGCAGGACTTGAAGTACAAGCAAGCATTGAATGTACTGTCTTTGCGTAAGCATTTCCTGTTGGAGCACACCATAGTGTCATCCTCGTCTGCAATATTGTTCAATGAGACATCCTCAACACTCCTCTGAAAACCTTCACAACCACTATCTGGGTCTTTAAATGTGTCTGGGCTGGTCTTTGAAGAGTCTGTTTGTGTGTTCAAGAGTCCTGAATCCTCTTGATCTAAGTCCCGCTTCCCTTCTTTGGTCTCGTCATCTTGAATCAATTGTTTGAGCTGGTCTATCAGATCTGTACTTGGTCTCCTGCTATTTTGAGGCTTGTAATCAATGACTAGGTCGGCTAGCAGCTCATCAAGCTGTTCGAGGCTTTGCTGAAGGGAGTAATTAGTGTTCTTTCTCTCTGTTGATTCTGGTGGGTTTGCTGGTCTCTGCGAGTTGTGCAAGTTTGCAGTTTGACATCGCCCTGTGTTTTTTGTATTCCAGCTGCTAGTTTCTGCATCTCTCTTGTTGCTATTTGCTGCACGAATGTCATTGTCAGTGATTGTAATCTCCGGGGTTACAAACCATTGCCCCTTCACACTGTTTTGTCTGTCACCAGCACACTTTTCTAGACAGTTTTCAGATAGGGACAAAGCAGCGTACCGTCTTGGCGAACTAGATAGGTTCACGATAACCGGTTGTTGATTGTTATTCGAAGGTACTCCTGGTCTTCCGTGATTGAGAAGGTTCTCGTAGCTCCTGCCTCGTGAAACGCCATGTTCTCTGTCCATATGAGGTATAATGATATTGTCCCAGGATTTTGAGTAGTTCCGGACATCTGCTCCTAAACGACTTGGCTCGGTAAAGTCATTGGGATACCAAGGGCTTATCGATGGCACATGCTGAGGGGTGGCCTGTGAGGATGCGTACTGACTGGAATATGTAGCAATGCTTGACCGGTTCCAGTCATCTGAAAAGACCTGGGACATACGTGGCCGCCGCCGGCCCTCTGTATGATACGCTCTCATAGGAATGTGTAAGTCTGCTGGGTACTGGCAAGGCCGTGTATAAAACATCTTTGAGGGCTCAGAGGGAAAAGCATATGCTCTTGGATCCTCCTGAAAGTATGTTTCAGTCTGAGGGGTGGATATAAAGTATGGTCCGGGCTCACTCACTGAATATGGTCTACCGTATAACGGATCTAGGGGTTCACGGTGGGAATCTGCATAGTATGAACGCACAGGCAAGGTATGAACCCAGCGAGTCCTTGGGTCAAGTACATACTGACTACTAATAGATGGATTTTGACTGCTGCTGCTGTTAATACTGTACTGGTCATCCTGATAATATGTCCTACTGGGCGGTTGAACTGGATACCTGCAGGGATCGTCTGTGTAGAAGAACTTGGTTGGGATGTTGGGATTGGACAAGGTTCTGTACTCCCTTGGGTCTCTAGGAGAATTCCTTCCAAAAGGCATCTCTCCAGATTGAATGTAACTACCAGACAAGCTGTTGGGATGTTGATATGCTTGCCTGTAGTCCATGTTGTAACACTCACTGGGTGTAGGTGTTCTAGAGGTGGATATCTGACTCGGAAATGAGACATTCCTGATCCCTGATGTCGAGGAATGCTGCCAGGGAACATTACTTCTGTGAGTAGGCATCTTCCGTGCAGTGTGCTGGAGAACTGAGGCGTCTGGCTTAATATCAACACGGCACCTGACGTGGGGAGTGTTAGCTTGTTTCTCCTGTCCACTCTCCTCAAAACAATCGGAAACGTAGAGGGGTGTGTGGGGTTGTAACTTGATTGGATGAACCTCGTTAACTAAAGCCCTGGTTGAATAGGAGGCTTCTCGATTTGGCAAACTTTCTGATCTCTTCTGGGGGTCCACCGGAGATCGATGCCTCGTGGTTGCAGTTGGAGAGACTGTAATGGGTACAGGGGTCAGGGTGGCTCGAACTCTCGGAGCACTTTTTGAGCGAGGCTTGCCATGAATACTAGTCCTTGCTGCCTCGTTGCTCTTGTCTGTGCTGATTTGTTGATGCGAGAGTCTTGAGTTAAAGAGATCGGGAGAGGAAAAACGTAAGTGTCCCTGCTGTCCAATTCCATTCCAGACTGCATCCTTATTTACTGTTTGCTGATCAGATCTGTAAGGATACTCCATGGACAAAGAAAAGTCCTTTGGGTCATCTAGTGACTCAATGAAGTCAAAGCTACGGCAATGTCTTTTGTTAATGGTTTCAAAGTTTTGATCCAGTGGGCCAACCATTTGTGAATCACATTGTTTAGAAGCTTCAGAATACTTTGAGAGGCCACAATTGGGTCCAATTTTTATGTCTTGATACAAAGTTGATGTTAATATGTCAGGGGGATCCGTCCGTGTCATCTTAAATGGACCCCCGTGATTTCCCCCCTTAGTTGGTGTCGCCTAGAGAAAATAAAAAAGGCATTATTAGTTATACATTTTCTTTGATAAAAGTATTTAAAAAGGTGATTATGGGTAAAGAATCCTATTTAAAATCTAAACATTTTTATGCTTAGAAAAGATCATGATATATTAAAGAGAAGATAAAACAGAACTTCAGTCAATGGGTTTCCTAGACGCTTCACAAATGATCTTGCTTTACAATGCATTAATTGGGTCCCTATTATGTACTGTTATGTACAAATGCACATGTAAAATATCTTCCAAAGTGAAAAAAAACAAATGCCATGGCACTAAGATATGTTAGAGATAGTAGATGAAGAACATGGCAAAGTATTATTTAAATATTTCATGCATGTCCCACATATGTCTAAAATGTATATATATACCGTAGCTACAATAGTACGTACTTAATATGATCATTTCAAAAGTTCAGTGAAAATATTAGAATATTCTCACAATCAGAATCAATGTAAATGTTATCCTTCTGTTAAATGTCATACCATGCATAATCATCAGTCTGTGCAGAGAAATTGCAGAATGCTAAACAAATAAAACAACACTGAATGGAAAAATCTGAATTAATTATGAAGATGGAGGCCTTGCAGCATCTCAGAAGAATAAATTAGTGTATAAGAAAACTCTTTTCTCAGTGAAGGACAGAACAAACTTAATTTTCCCCTCTTTCTCTCTAAGCTAAAGAGAAAAAATATATATTTCAGATTCACATACCAATTTGAATTTTACTAATATTATTAAAGTTCTCAAACACATATAACGCCATATTTATACATTTGTCATCTCCCTGTTCTTGCACATAATAATCTATTTTTAAAATGTGATTATGAAATATAATATAAATGAAGTAATAAAAATCACTCAACAATTGAACAAAATGTATTTTTAATACTTTCAAATACGTTATTTTTATCAATGCAGATTCTTTCTTGCGACAAAAAACACATACATTTCACCGCATTCCTGCTGCAACAGCCTTACTCCTGCCCATTAATAATAGTGCCACCCTGGTCTATTGGGAAATAAAATGAATAGACTGGAAATAAGGTTAAAAAAGGGGAGCATATAAACTAGTAAATGTCCGATGGTAGTTTTACCATAGATAAGAGATTCATTGCATATTGCTCATTTAGAAATAAAGAAAATCTGTTCTGATCCCAGAATTCAGCTGTGCCTAAGATTGCTTAGAAACACATGCGAGTAATGCATGTGTGCACATTCTATATTTATGCTTGCTCTGATTCTCACTGTTCCTCAGTACTTTGCTCTCTTGAGCCTAGCTTCCGTTGTCCTATTAAATATTTGCATTTCAGAACAAAGAATCATTCTGTGTTTGTCTAAACCCTGCTTCTGTGTGTGACACTGTTCAATTACACAATTTTTTTTCATTGAATGTTTACCAATGGTCAAATTATATAACTTGTTATTTATCCAGCAGACAGCAACATTTCAGCACATGTCTGTCTGTGCACTGTATTTTAGGCTCAAAGCTTTGTATCGTGGACATACAAATTAAATTGTGTTTACATAACATAAATGATTGTATTCGGTTGCTTATTTACCCTAAGATACAGTAGAACAGCTGTGCAACATTAGCAAATGTTAGGAGCTTGTTTTGAGGTTATTTTAAATGTGTGGCTTTTCATTTTAAAATGACAGTAGGAGCTACGAAGCCCTACTTTACTGGCTACCTCCTCTCCGCCAACCCTGAAAACCATCTGTTCATCCTGCTGAGAGAGGACCGTCGAGCAGTCTAAACACACACACGCGCACACACTCACACCTTCATTCTTTTTTTCTAGATTCATTTAGAATAGAACTAGATTCTTAGCTTTTAAACATAAATGCACTGTGAATGGGTTTTGCAATAACAGTATTAAACCAAATATGTCATACATTGCAGGGCAAAGTAAAAGCACAGTAAAAACCTGCAAGTGCCAGAGGTTCCACAATAAATCATATTTCAATTGTGTTCATGATTTCAGCTTCTCTTGCTTAATTAAACATAATTGTCTGTGATATTTGCCCACTGGTTATTTATCATGAAAGGGTTTCATTTTCATTTGACATTTGTATTAGTAACAAGACTCTTCAAGCTTTCATGCTTGCGTCATCAAGGATGGACTGGAATAAATCTAAACATGAATCTCAGCTATATTATTTGTTGGGTGATTTATAGAAAAACATGAACATAATTTGGAATTGTATTTGTAATTTAATATTAGGAATTACACAGCTTCTTGTTGTACCAGTTTTCATAATGTATTTATATAATAAGTATATCAGGAAACTAGGTGAGGTTAAAAAAAAAGCAAGTTCTCTTGATTTGTGGTTGTGTAAAAGTGCAACTATCCTGATGAAATGTCCAAAGAAATGTCTTAAATGTCAATAATTGTTTATTTTTGTGCAAAATAACTGTGGTTATTATTTTACCAATAATGTGCATTCTATAAGCGACACAGTATAACTAGTATGCCTAATTTCTGATATTGAACCAAAACTAAATATTAACGGTAACTGATATGCGTATTTTTGTGCATCCTAAGGGATGGGCTGAGTCACAATATCTGTAGACACTGGTAACTCCTCATCTCAGAAGATCTCAGGTAGACATTAGTACCACTTGGACATAAAGGGTAATAAAACTCCAGTGGAGCTCGGATCATATCTGCTGCAGCTCTGTGATTGATGCAGCTGGGACTAGACGACTATTGTAATACATGTCTGCTGGGATCAATTTTCAGGGCACAAACAAAAATTGCACTTTAAAGTGCACCAAGCACTTAATCTACTTTTAGAAGCATTTTCTCCAGTGTCTCTGCAGCCAGAGGTGAACAGCCCCATGTGTTTGGCTGATAACCCATAAGTACTTTGTGTCTCAAAATCTTAAATGTCGGTAGGACTGCTCCATTTACCAATTGTTAAAGAGAGCTGAATCGCACATTTTAAAAGCTATTTATAAAACACTGTCACTCTTGGCAAATGCTTACGAATCAGGTTCCTTTGGGCTGCCATTTCTGTTTCTAGCTGACTAAGGGTATAAGTGTCCTCTTGGTGAGCTAATATCTACCCACCATCTCTCACAGTCCCTCTCCTTCACTCTTAACACTATAGGTCACAAAAAGATAAGTAACCTAAAAGCTGGTGCTGATAAGCTTGGTGTTTAAGCGAATTAGGTCAACATATCCCATATAAGGAAATAATATATTACTGTATCACCCCTATTTGACCCACCTCACTGTACAGTATTAGATTACACTGAATCACAGAGAATAAAAAGATATTTTCCATCGGTCAGCAAATGCTTTTTGCCCATCTAACCAGCATTTAGCAATAATTTAGAAGGCCGCAATTATTTAAAAGAAAAGTTCCACGAATAGAAATATAATGAGGACAGAAAATAGAGCATGAGAGAGAGTTTTGAGGGCAACGTCGTTTTTTTCTTTTAGATTAAAATAATACAAAGCAAGACACGTCCATCTTGGGCAAGGTGGATGTTTATAATCCCCTTCTTCCTTTATGCAAGGTGGCTGATCAGCAGGAGTTTCACAGCTAGCACCAGAGCCAGTACCTGTGACTGAGACCTGACTGCTCTAGCACAGTCAATCACCACCTGTCTGACACTTCCATCACAGTCTGCCAAGACTAGCTTCCTCTCACTCCTTAACTCCAAAACAATCTCTTATAGAAACTTCAACTAAAGCTGCACACTGTACAATTTGGGCACCATTTGCGAATCCTATAAGATTCCTTTGGTCCTAGGCCAAAATCTAGTTCGCCAGCCTATCGATTAATGACCACTGTGATGAATTTTTTACCTTGAAAGATTCTTCGAAATTCTCCCACTGTCAGTTTTGAGTCATTTTTCTGCAGTGTGGCCTGTCTTACAGCGACTCATAAGAATCTTAAGGAGAACAGAACCTAGTGCAACAACAACAAACCACTACTTGCTCCGAAGACATCATATTGATGAATGATACACAAATGGATGATGTGCAACTCCACACAACTCTTCTTGCGTTTTTGCTGCAACTGTAAAATAACGCAGAATCATATCTGATGTCTTACATATCTGGATATGATGGGTCAGTTACAGATATTGTGAGTAATGCAAAAATATTGTCAAGCTACTGTACGTTATGACTCCAAGAAAGCAGATAGTGTTAGCAGCAGTACTTAATCTCAAATGATGCCTATCTCCTTAAATACACAACCCATTCCTCAAACAAGCTTGCAGAGAGAGGTTTTTTTTGGCCGGATATGAGGCAGAGAGGCTATATTTGGACACAATGGATAAAATGCATCTGAGTATCTCAGTGAAAGCAGCCCAGCTGGATGATTCTGTAGACTTTGGAGATTTGGAGGTGAAATTTCTTTTCTTTTCCAACAAGAAAGCTCAAAGGATTTTTAGAGGAACTGAACGTCCAAGTAATTATACCAACCTTTAAATCATACCTGTCTTAAAGTTTCTAGTTTATAAGGTCATGAGACAAACTAAGTGGAAACTAAAGGTTTTTCTGCAGTTCTCTTTTCAACTGTAATCATAATGTCAACATTCAGCACATTTATTATCATTTTAAATTGCACTTTTATATATTTGGAAGCATTGGTGAGCCGTTATTTCTCCTGTAGGCCTCGGAGGTCTTTCGATCAGTTCCTTCTAGTAGTTCCTAGAACCAGATGTAAACTTAAAGGAGCCTTTTCAGTGGATGCTTGATGTTTAAATTTTTAGTTATTTTATGTTCTAAAATATTTAGGTATATTATGTTCTAATTGTATATTGTACTGAGTCTGTCCTTCTAGTTATGCTTTTTATTTTGCCTGTGCAGCACTTTGATCAACCTCACTTGTAAAAAGGTGCTATAAAAATGAATAACCTAAACTAAAATAAACATTTATTGTCCTCTTAGACTGTGCAATTAAACTAGATTTCTGCCATTATAATAATTTTTGCCACTGGCTAATTCAGGGGCACATGAGATGAAATCATAGTTAAAACACAGCCCATTTAACTGTATGTGTTTAATATTTTTAGGATTGTACATTTCCAGAGTCATGATGTGTACCACCTGGGGGCACTACATAATTTTAAATCCACTATTTTAGGATATATTGGACCGTTTTACATTGTTAATGTACTAAAGATAATGGAATAAAAACATTTTGGAAACACTTTTCTTATTTTTATTAAGTTAAATCAGTAAGAACAACAGCACAATCCACTCAGCCCTTGAGGGGGTGATTGTTCTTAACATTAAGGCACTCTATCTAAAACATTTTCAACTTGTTTCCAGTTTGGATCGTTGGATTACAGAAAAGTAATCTAAGTGGTACAGTAATATAATACGAGGAGTTCTCTCTTCTCTGACCCATTACATTTAGAACAACAGGTGCAACTCTGTTGCTGCATTGTATAAAGTGACTCTTATGTGCATATGTTTTATATATATATATATATATATATATATATATATATATGCTTATAAACAAGTTAAGCATTTATTTTTCTTCATAACCATGTCTTTGATTCCAAGTAGAGTATAATTTTAATGTCCCGATTTGTTTGATAATCCACTGAAACATCTGTGCTACTGGGTAGTTGATGCATAATATGCTCGTAATCCTGTTTTTAAGATTTTAGGTTAAACAGTACATGGTGTATGTGTTGACCTTTCTGCCTTCACTGCTCACTTTAAATGGCGTTATGCCTTATAAATGTATTTTTATAGCACACACATTATTCCATATAGTCTCTCAATTAATAAGGCACTATAAAAACGATATTTGATCTGATGATTGTAACATTACCAATAGTTTTAGATGAAATGTAACATGCTAAAGCACATGATTTGTCAACTTCCCAAAAGTAAGTGCTACTGTTAAATGTATAGCCTCATTTATCCAAAAATGCGTAGTAAACTTACTCCTCCCTAAACCTTCTCCGGACAAGCACACATACCACATGTTTTGTCGCCTGGATACCCAACAAAACCACTAAGTCAACTATGCACAACCTACAGACTTACAAAGCAACCTGATTTACAAGGTCGCCACAATGCGTACCGTGTAGTATCAACATCCCCCTCGATCTCTGATAAGGTCGTTAACGAATCTGACAAAACACTGATGAACATTTCGTGGTTTTACTGCGAAAGTGCAGCAGGAAAACGAAACCTCTGGCCGTCGCACCAAAATGTAACACAAAAGCACACTTTGTTCTCATTTATTGCTGCGGCACGAGCCCCGCACTACCGAGCATCTCTCGTAAAATGACCTAATGTCTTTCGGCGCAACATACATCATTAAGAGTCAAAGCTACCGCGACCGTATCGGTCTTACTAAGACAATTACAGCCTTACTAATTCCTGCTGACAAAAAAAGTTTAGTTTTTCTAGTGTATTTCAAGCTTTTAGGAGTGTGCGCATTTATATCTTACCGTCTTCATCCATAGTTAAGACCCTCAAGATGCTATCTTCGTTTAGAGATTATGTGGTCTCCATGTCATATTAGATGCTGTAAGGTGGGCTGCATCCAACTCCTTAAGTATTATTGTTCGCCCACGGGTCTCGGGGGCGTACTGAGACAAGACGAGGGGGTGTGACCGCATCCCTCACGCGTTGCGTTTCTTGCGTGAGATGCACGGTAAATGCGCATGCGTGCCTGAGCACCACTCTCATGCTGAATAGGCATATGCGGTGGCACAGCTTTGACGTGTGAGTTTAATTATGAAGGTGTCATGTCTTGCTGCTAGGCTCCATTCCATATTTTTATTATATTCATTCATTCATTTCCATGTTGAGAAAAAAGTATTATTAATATAAATATTACTAAAAGAATGTTTGTCTCTATTGTATGACCCTCTATTTAAATGAATAAATGAAATAAAATAAGTTTGTATTAATGTTGTGGCAAGGTACCTCCTAGAGGTCAACGTTGCACCTCATTTTCTAATGTTTCCACAAGTTATTTACTCATTTTCATTTATTTTCTCACCATTTCTTGGTGTCGCACTGTTAAGTGTTTGTTAATTTACTAATTAATCATTTTAAATAATTGAATAACAGTGAATAATTAATAATGTTGTTGAAATAATTAATTCAACAAAATATTTAATCTTTTAATATTTAATTTAATCTTAATTTTTAATTAACAACACTGAGTCGGAATTTACTTATTTATTTATTTTTTAATTCCTATCCCATAATAATGATTTTATTGGGTAAGCTAACCTCAGCATTTCCCGCCATCCTAAGAATAGAACTTTATATGAACTGTCAACCTGCTTGTGTATTCAATTGGCTTAAAACAGAAGTGCACAATAGCAAAGTAGGCTTGGATCAAGTGAGACATAGATGGCCTGCATTAGTTTAGTCCATGGCTGATTTTGTGTGCTGTTTAATCAATTGAAAAAATGCATGTTCTGTGAAGATATGACCAGTGAATGTGGACACTAGCTTACTAGAACCCTGAGTAACATGCACATTTGCTGTGAGCCATGGGAGCACGCCAAACAAGACCAGGCTTGTTGGTCAATTAAATAGCATTATTGTAGCCATAAACCCAGCTGTTCGACTCCCACAGAATAAAACTGTCATTGCTTTATATTTTGCTTGTGTACATCCTACAACTTTAAAATGTCTGACAGACTTGTAATGTGGTGAACTGTTCTACTGGAGAAGTTGCATTCCTTTCCTAATGCAATGAAAGATGTATTTGATAAGCACTATTTTCCCAGACTGTCATTGTGTCATTTTTGTGTCTTATTATCTATTTCCCCCCTGGTCTCTATTGCATTTGTGTGCTGAGGTGTGACTCAGCTTTTGTTATTTGTCTCAAGGCTTCTTTCTTCTATCTTCTTTGCCTTTTTATGAGTAAGTACTATGAAAAGACAGCCTTGTCATTATTCTATTTTAACGTAAGATGAGAAAAAGGGAGAGAGCGCTGCGTACTAGCTGACAAATTATATTAAACACACTGGCATTTTGTACATTAAAAAGGGTATATAAAAATGTTATATAAAAGCTACCTTGATACAATTTATAACAATATTATATTGTTCAATAATGATTCATGCAAATGTTGTAAAATATTGTAGAACATGTTTTTCAGAGGTAAACATTAAAATGGAGTTTATACAGATTTAACAAGGTGGTCTGTTTACTTTTAATTTTGTTTCATATAATATGAAGACAGGCCAGTGTTAATTGCATTATTTTAGTGTGTTTTATGTTTGTGCGTGGAAGGAAACACATTAGAAAATTGGTTTGCATCTGCCACTTTGTAATTGACACTTTTACGAAGGATGGTGCGATTAAAAACTATATTAGATCCGACAACAAACCAGCAGCCTATAAATATTGATTTATCTGGTAGTAAGATCACACAGGTTCTGCTTATCAGTCCTGCCAGGAAACAAAGCCATGTTTACAAGTCATACAATGAGCTAATCCTTAGATTTCCAGAATTTACAGGATTAGTAGCATTACATCTTTGAAAGATATTCCGAGTTTTGTTCGAGGCACTTAGATATTACCCAGATATGACCTAGTATCAGTTGTCTTCTGCGTCCTGCATCACATAGAAAAGCATGACCTTGTGTTGTTCAGTTTTGCATGCTCATTTCTTCTCTAGTCTGTAGGGCTCACTGAGTGAGATTTATAACTCGTAATATTACTGCTTCAGTCATCTGAATGATAACTCTCTTAGCTCTTATGACCCCTCAGCTGTTCTGAGGCTAATCGAGGCCACGGCTACACCTGAGCCTCTCTCTCTTGTGCTCTTTCTCTGTGTCTTCTCTTTCTGTCCGAGCTGAATTTATGGTTCTGTCCTACTGATAGCAAACTCATTACAGTGTTGCCAGTGAGATCACATGACAGCGTCTGGAAGGGGTACCTATTGGAAAGCACAAGAGAAATGAATTGGCAGAGACAAGACTGCTGAGCTACGGTCTGCCATGTTCGTCATATCTTATAGCCGGAAAGATGTTTGGAAAGGGCATGGAGGATAAAAAGGCTTTTAGTAGTCTGAAGGTGACTATGACGAGTTTATCATGATATAAACTTGATTTAAGCAACAAGCCAGTGTTTTACAGGTTTAGTAAGTAAGCAAAATCCAGGTTAGACAGCAAAGCAGGCATTTGTAGCTTGATCAGTCAGGTATTTGTTGTCACATTGTTTTAATTTCTTATCATAAACACTCTGGTTTGTAGTGTTAAAGCGAAAGTCCACCCACTTTTGTGCACAAAAAAACAGTTTCTTCTCTTCTATATCTGCCAACTAATTTGTTTGAACACACTGATTAATTCAGGACATAAGCAAGTGACAATCAGGGCTATATTCCACTTGTTTTTTATGCCTTTCCTCACATTTGCCTCTGTCTCGTTTACTTAAATGAACGTCACTGTACTGGCGGACACGTGATGGGCTGAATTGGAAAGTCCTAGGTCACTTGGAATCCACAATGGAGTTTAGTTTTTCCGCTTCTGAGTTGAAGCAATGTTCTGTTCTATGTGCAAATAGAAAAAGTCATTTTTATATGTCATATATATCGTTATTGAGGGTTATGGGGGTAAATTAAACACAACCTGTGGCGGTGGCCTATATAGACTCATAGGGGCAGTTTTCCGAACAGGGTTTAAGACTAAATAACTATTAAAGTTTCAAAAATTTCCCAGAGGGATTAATAAAGTTCTATCTAATCTAAGAGCTGTCTAAACTGGAAAAAGCTTGCACTGAGATATCTTAAAATACATTATTGTTATTGTTTGGTCTTAAAATGCTCACAGATAATGCATTTTTGTAAGACATGTTTCTAAAAATTCTTAAATGTCCTAAATTAGCAAAGGTCTAGTCCTGGCTTAATCTAATCCCTATCCGGGAAACTGGCCCATAATGCATTTGAAGTAGACCCCTTCGGTCAAAATAGGAGTCGAGAGTCCATTTAAACTTCCCTCATTCAGATTTTAAAATGACAGCTGGGATTCCTCCGAGGGGAAATATCTAGGGAAGTTTGCAAGTGTGTCTAAAAGTGAAATGAAACAAAGCCCCTCAGAGTCATTGAATCAACCGATTCCAAAACCCTGATTCATTCAGGAACAAAATGCATTTAATGAAAAGCAAAAGTTTTATACTGTATCATATTATGAATTAAATGATTATGCCTTTTGCTTTAAATTCAAGTTTGTATGATTAATTTTGCAGCTGGTTGGTTTGGTTCAAGGGTCTTGCTGAGTACTTTAAGTCTTTGTGGTGAAAATGAACAGAAGAAAAATATTTACCGAAGCAATGTTGAGGAAGTGGGCGGTGACTGTTGAACTGTTGAACACATCTTCACACGCAGTATTAAAATATACTGTTCATGCTGTAGGCTACTATGCCTCTGTCCTTCTCTGTTATAGCGAGAACTCATCGATGTTATTGGCATGGCAACCCAGCTTCCTGTTGGTTTAGCCTGCCCACCATCTGTCTGCTCCCATATGTGTTTGAAATGATACAGCATGACAGGAGCTGTTCCCATAATGCACAAGGTGTGAGGACCCAGGGCCCTGCCACAGAGCCATAAAGACAAGCTCAGCTACAGACTTTGATCTTTCAAGGCATGAATGATGCAACTCCTTCCAAGGAACATGCAGGCATTAGAGGCCGTCCATCAACCGCGTACTAGCAGGTGTCTCAGCTGTTCTAGAGACTCTTAGGAGAAAGAGGAAGATCAATGTCCTGGCTGCAAATCCTGCTCTTGTTGATAAGAGGCCTGCACTACAGAGGATCAATCAGGTTTACGCCATTAGAGCGTTCAAAACAAAGTCGACGGCTGTTTAAACAGCTTCTAACTGACTGATACATAATCCTTCTAAGTAAACAAGATATCTTATGGTAAAAGGATTCCTTTAATTACGGTAAACTAATATAATAGTTAGGTCAATAATGTGATCTTACTCTCTGATTTCAACCTATTCTATGATGAGACTGTTAAACAGTTCTACTTTAAAATGTATTATTTTTTAAATTTGACTGTTTTTATGATATCATAATGAAAAAAGGAACTCAGTTCTTGAAGAGAAATGCCTTAAGGAATGTAACAAATAAATGAATTTAACATCTTATTAATAAGTGAAACAATTATGTCTGCCAAATTAGAATCATGCAGTGTAACCAAAAATATGCAGGGGGAAAATATTTTACAATAAAATTAATTAAAAGAAATTGTCTTTTTATGACAACGCAAGGTTTATGTTGTAAAATACAAGCTAATGATATTTATGAATTAACATTTTTAACAAAAGTCATGAGTTGTTATTTTTTGCTTAACATTTTTGTAAATAATCCTAAAGATGTAAACAGAAAATCTTAACACTACATTGTTAATTTTATTTTATTTTATACTTGTCATTGTCTCAAACTGACTGATTAAACAATAGTAACTGGTTGCTATGCTGTTTATTTAACAGTAAATATGTATGTAAGTCAAGTAGTGTTCAATCATATTTACTCCCACGTTTGAGCAACATTAACATGATTTATTAACAAAGAATAAAGCGTGCACATACAGTTTGATCTAATAATCCGACCGCAGCTCCGTCCTTCTGACAAGAACAGTAATTACTGCCATTAACTACTTTCATAAGCAGTCACTCAATTACCTAACAGCTGTACAAGCAAAAATCACAGCTAGAAAGATCCAGATGATCTGGAATTATAATGTACTGCTAGTGAAGAGCAGCCAGTGATGCCTTGAGGGGTTTTGCATTTATTGATTTAATCATCCTCCTCATGCTGAGTCATTACGTTGAAGCCTGTTGATCTGTTTATCTCTGATTATAAAGAACGCCTTTTAACCACATTCCCACCTGTTGAGGTTCACTAACCTGTTCCAGTAACATTTTCAAGTGACATTACAAAATTCCACATGCGTTATTTTAATGGGCACATTATGCACTTTACAAAAATGTATCTGCTTTTGATTCTCTGCTTTTTGTGCTCTATGATATATTAAATAGCAGTATATTCCTAGCTGCAACTTTGGTAAAAGGCAAGCTGTTTCTTTAAGCGGAGCTCTTGTTGCATGCAGACATCACAAGGGCATTTGCTAATGACTACCTTTTGTAAAAGCAAGGTGGATGAAGGTAGTAAAAAAAGAACAGCGCTGACAAGTTTCCTCCTTTTCTCAGCTGATGATTTTCTGCATGGCGTATATGAGCTAATATGAGATTGTTATATACCGTGTGGTGTTACAAATCTGTACAAAATAACCTAATTGATTATCTGTGCTGAATGAGAACTGCATGCTGTATATGACATGTTTTATTTAAATTTTATATTTTCTCCTTCTACATCCGCAACACCATTATGGAAGAGAAGGAACAGGGAAAGTGCATTAGAGTGGGACAACAGAAAGCAGGATGTGTTTGAGTAAAGGTTAGGTACTGCGCTAAAATGAAGGGACTCACTGGGGACTTTGTTGAGCAGCATTCCATTAGCATGTTTTTTATATTCCGTTCTTCGGTGAAACCTTTGCAAGTTAAATACTTCATATAAAATGATCAAGGCATGTTTTTTTTCACTGTTTGATCACAAAGTAGCATTCTCATTTAGTTTACTATTAAATCAACACAATGAAGCATCATATTAATTCACTTCCATTTATAACAATAAACAGCTATATTTACTGAAATGTAGGGATCTAGAACTGAGAAATAAAAATTTGACATTTAAGAGTTCCTTGTACACTCTCAAAACAAAAAAAGCTGTCACTGTTTTTGAAGTACTATAGGTACCACAATAAAACATGTATCTTTTGAAAAGGTACTGCCCCAGTGACAGATTTTGCACCTTTTGAAACATTCTGTAAGTTTCAGAACTCGAAAAGTGCTTGAAGCAGCTTGTATTGAAGCAAATCTGCCAAAATGACAGCTTGAGGAATATATGCCACTTTATGATGTAATAGTGTGGCCAAACAGCACCTTTTAATTCTCCGCCTCTTTAGCCCCGCCCACCAATTCACGCATGTGGTGTAAATAATGAGAGTGGCATCACAGGTCTATGCAGAAATATACACAATAACATAATATAATTATAATTTTGTGTTATAATACACAAAAATCAAATGTAAGTTTTCAATTATTTAATTGCACTAGGCGATTCACAGAAATTAATCATTTATCAACACATGTATTTTTACAGCAATACATTTTATCTAGATCCAACACTTTATATTTGTGGATTTTTAGGAAATTTGGTTCTCCAGTGAGCTTTTGCTGAAAGCATAAAGGCTTACTGAAGCCTGGAAGTTAGATTCTGCAGCCCTCAATGAAAGCGGCCTCTGTCTTTGGTGATGTTTGGTGATGTCTGGTGAAATTTCTTGCCAGGGCGACTTGGCACATGGACAGAGGGTGGGATTGTGTTTCCTATCCCTTATCCTTTTGCCCCAAAAAAGTCAATGATGGTGAAAGTCCTTTTCTTGTTTACCCAAAGTTTGACTCTGTGTTTTGGGTATCTTGCTCTTACTCTAGTAATATCAACCAGACCCCAGTGGTGATGAGAAATTCTGGTGCTAAAATCTATAAAGCTTTTTCTTCAGCCATATCTAAATTATCTTTAAGGGTCAAACATTCAAATGAATGTAATCCAGACAATGCACAATCAAACACCAATCTCCTACCTCTTGATGAAGAATGTCTGCAGTATCCATGGTTACCTCAACTACGCAAAAGCCAAAAATTGCAATGTAGATAGTGTTTTTTCCGAGGCTGAGAAATGGCATGCTGAGGGCAGCTCTCCATGGAGACCAAGTAAATCGGCGTTATGGACTTAAGATGAATGGAAGGTGGTGATAGCTCGACAGTACAGAGAGTTCAGTGTTCATTTAAATCCAGAAATGCTGTCAGACCCCTCTGCCTGTCAGAGAGAGAAGAATCTCCATTTATTTGCTCCACTCACACTCTCACCCACACTTTACATCACGAAGGGCCAATGAGGCTGGCTGGCAGTAGCTGGATTTATGAACTAAAGTAATGATGCTGCAAGCAATAGAGAGTTGCATAAATCGCTGTGCACCTCTGCACTGTAAACCATCCACTGACCCAGACTGGGAGATTTAGTTAAACAACATTATACTGAGTCTTCTGAAAATATATTCAGTGCATGTTCAAAAAAGTAAAATACCAACAAATGTTCAATGCATATGTTATACTTTTCATATATGCACCATTACAACAATACATAATAATCTAGCAAACTAAAATGTGTTTTGTTTAGTTTTTTGGTGAAAATTAGGGATATAGAATATGGAATATGCTATGTTAATAACAGGCATGGTAAGCAGCTAGCTAATAGTGAGAACTGGTCCCTATTAAAGTGTTGCAGAATGTTCCCTGTCATGTGAAACAATAAGTAAATAGTGAAATTTATAAAACATTATATAATGAATTGTCCATTGCTTCAAATGTTTAGTTTTACTAGTAAACTATTTTTTTTACATTTATTTTGTATTTTTTGGTCTTCATTTTTATGTCAGTTAAAACGAAATGTAAATTGGTCTAATCTGAATCTGAAAAATAAGACTCATTAATCCTTGACTGCTATAGTTGGGCAGACTTAAGACACAAGCTTAAAATAGAGACTAAGCTCATGCAACTTGGCCCAGATAACATTTGTTCATAACTTAAAGAAAACCTTGGAAGAGGAATGTTCCCTGAAACATGGGAATTAGCAGCAATACATATTTTGAATTGAAACATACAGTATTAAAACATGGAAAATGCATGCAGAGGCTTTTGTATGGATTTATTATGAGAAACATGTTTTCTTTTGTATTTTATATCATATAGTGTTTAAGCATATTAGAAGTGAAGTGTTAATTCTTATTTTTTTCTGTTAATAATTTACAATTTACCACAGTACACTTAATGAATTCTAATTGCTTTTAAAAAAAAATGATAACACAATAATATACTGGCAACATGAAAAAGTAATTTGACCCATTTACAAAAGGGTCAAATTATAGCATCTTCAATAATATTAATATTTACAAAACAAGTTTTTTTCCATTACTTATTTATCTTTTAATACAACAAATCCAAACTTTTTTGTTATTATCATGAGTGGATTAATTGTAGCCTATATGATAGGACCAGCAATATTAATAAAAGCAGGTTTAACAACAGGTCAGTAAAAACAGGTTTAGGTGTAATTTAGCGCTGTCCCTTTGTCTAATGTTCCAATTTACAATCCTTGCTGAGTGAAGCAGAAGTTGTTATCTTTGAGGTCAAAATCTCAAACCGTGATGGTACCAACCTCACAACTTGCTTAAAAAATTAGGAATATACACTTATAAATATACAAACAAAAATAATTCAACATCTAATTTTAAATTGGAATCAGTCTCTAAAAACGACTAATTTACACAGTGCTCAGTATCACAATATCTAGTGCACTTTTAATCAATTTCCTCCTTATATCTATACCTGTTCTGTAAGGCAACTATGCTATATTGTGACAAAAGGAACTGTGTCTATTTTTTATCTTACTTCAATATTTTCTGTTTCACAGAAATGGTCAAAGCAACTATGATTTTTTAGATCTTTGTTGAATTTTTATGTTTTGTGGTAAGTGCAGGGTTTAGTTAATATTTGCTAAATCATCAGGAGCATGTTATGGTGATTTCAGAAATGTAATTTGTGGTGGTGCTGGCTCTAACACAGTTTAGATTTAGATTTTCAGATATTTTAGTTTCATGCTAAATATATGTTATTGGTTTTCGTGAATCATTGGCTACCAAATGCATACATTAAAGGAGCACACTGTCTTCTTGTCTGTAAAGGGTTTTTTTACATTTGAACATATAAAATATATAAAGACCAAGATGATAAGGAATACCATCATTTCAATAGATTTTTTGTAGAATCTGAACTGAGAAAGCAGAAAATATGCAGAATTTGAATTTAGGCCTTTTCTTAACTAGAAAATTAAAACTATCAAGGCAACATTACAATTTTTAAAAGTTGTTAAAGTTTAAAAACATCAGTTTAGGCATTATGGGCAGAATTCATAGATGTAAGTTTACACATTTCTGACGTTCATCTTTGCTTTACTCTTTGCTAATACTCGATTATATTTAAAATATTTCTTGCTCTAACATGTGTCTGTATTACTTCAACACTGATATTGGCATACAAGTGTAGTTATCCTCTTTACAAATATATGATTGCTTTCTATAAAGCTCAAAAGATCCTAAACGTTTCAAATTTGACAGTGCCCATCAAAGACTCACAGCATGCCTTCTATAATGCAAGTAAAACCACGGACCCTTTAATTTCGATAACACCCATCAAAGACTCAATGCATTTCATGGTGTCTGCATTTATCGACCACAGACTGAATGGGGTCATTCGAATCATCTGCATAATCAACAGAAAAAGTCTTCAGCCACTTTACTGTGTTTACTGCAGCACTGAATAAGTCTGCAGAACTGTTCATGCTGAGGTCCAGATACACAGCGACCATTTTGGCTTCCCATTTCACGTCTCAGATGTGATTTGTAAAGGCAAGCACACGCAAGAAGCAACACATGTCCTCATATCAACTAAAGATCCAGACAACAATGTTACAGAGTATCTGCTGATAAAAAATCAGGTCAAAATGAACACTTTTAAGTATAACTTTACCGTTTGCATCTCCAGTCTTTTTGGTGACTACAACAATTTACTGCAGTTTGCTCAAACGATGGAAATTTACAAGCTTTTGGGTGTACAGTGTGTGGTCATCTATAAAACTAGTTCCGGGCCAGACTTGGACAAGCTCTTAAAACATTATAAGGCACAGGGGATACTGTAGATCCTTCCATGGAGTCGAATAATATTCCTGGTGTCAATATCATGGAGCACATTTACAGAGAACCAAGTCAAAAGAACATTTACAAAGCCACAAAGATGATCGTCAACCCAAGGAAGGTGCAGCAAACCTCAGTACATACCTCGCTGCAGAACTATGGATATATTCACCGTGTAGCTTTTCATGTGTCTAGAATGGTACATGTAAGAGAACCAATGCAGACGAATCTTACTAAAGATCAACTGTTCATGAACAAAAGAATGTGGGACTTTGAGCAAAAACTGATACCGAACGTTGACCGAACTTTGAAACTTTCAGGTTTGTTAGGGCCTCACTGATGGCATGGTTTTATTCTAATTGTGCAGATATGAAAAATCAGAAATCTAGAAATATAAGAATATACAAAGAAATATAAGAAGACATATAATCTCAGCCAAAATGATTGCATTTTATTAAACTGATTTAGAGCAAGGTAAAGTTAAAAAGGTTGAGCATTTTGCACAAAAAAAACTCTACAGCTAATATCTTGAGTCTCTGACCCGATTTCATTTGTACTCAGCCTTTCTTTTTGAACTTATTCCCAGGAAAGTTACATTTATAATGATTTTGTTAAATTTACGATTATTTTGTATTTGTATACTGTTATTTTGTTAAAAAAAATTCTAATACTTTAATCACATTTAATAATAGTATTTAAGGTTATAGGTTGACCTCATGTTTAAAAAATCACACAATGCAAACCTCACCAAATGACTCTACATCAGACAAAGCGTACACTGTAATCTGTTCAGATACAGAGTCACAGGTCGACATAATGATGTTCACAAGATATATGGTATGTGACTCTGTAGATTTTAAGAATGAAATATTCTTAACATGTAGACTTGAAGGAGCATTTGCTAAATAAATACATCCTACTCTTTTTTCCTCCTCCTCGAGATCCTCTTCTTGGCAGCTTTAAATCTGCACCATTAGTGTATTCTGAATAAATGACAATCACATATTGCATGTTACATAAAAGCAGTCACAAGTAGCTATTGCGCAGTGCTCTTGATCTATGAACACACCAACTGTCTCTCAATATGGAATAATTCACTACAGCGCAGATATAATCCGGTTCTGATCTACCAAAGCAGCACAGCTATAAGCCAGACCCTTATAATCCAAATCTTAAATAATCACATTACATGTGTGAAGCTTACAAGTGTTTTTTTTTTAAGCCATTTTAATAACTTAGCATCTTGACAGGGTAAAATGGAATTTATTTTTAGCTGTATATTTTTTTATTTTAGCATTTTGGATCTAATAACTGCCATAACAGCTGGAAGACATTGCTCCACCATAAAACATATAATCTTACTGATAGAAAGTGTACACAGTACATCCTGTTTTACATCCCAAGTTTTGACAGAGCTTTGCTTTTTACACATTATGTTGCCTTATTCCAAAATGGATCAAAATGATAATTTTTCTCCAAATTCTACAATAATATTCCATAATGATGCACATCTACAACCTGGTTTACCTGTGGTAAATTCAGTTGATTGGAAATGGTATAGAAAGGCACACACCCATCTATATTAGGTTAACAGCTTGAGGTCAAAAGAACTTCTTATAGACCTCGGAGACGGGATTGCGTAAAGGCACAGGTCTGGAGAAGAGTTCCGAAAAAAATCTGCTGCATTGAAGGTTCACAGAAGCATGTAGCCTAATTTATCCCTAATGTAAGACGTTTGGAACAGGACTGGCCTCTTGGCCAAACTGAGCAATTGATGGAGAAGGGCCTTGGTTAGACTGGTGACCAAGAATAAGAAGGTCACTCTAGCTGAGCTCAATGATCATATATGTGACCCTGGACAACAAAACCAAGTGTTAATTAGTCGTAAGTGTTAATTTTCCGAAATTAAGATTTATACATGATCTGAAAGCTGAATAAATAAGCTTCCCATTGATGTGTGATTTGGATGGATAGGGCAATATTTGACTGAGATTCAACTATATGAAAATCTGGAATCTGAGGGTACAGAAAATCGAATTGCTGAGAAATTCACCTTTAAATTTGTCCAAATTAAAATCTTATCAATGCACATTATAATCAAAAATTAAGTTCCTTTTCAGGAACTCACACTGCGTCTATAGACGCTTTGGGAATGCCTCGACGTTAGCCACGCTCTGAATCTGCTGCAAATCTGTCCAATAAGGCCTCCGGGCTTCATAGCCGGTGACGCCTTGTGATGAACCCCGGAGCTCAAAACCCAGGTGCGGCGCATCACACATTAGCTTCATTCATTCAGCACACGCTCTACTGTGAGTCTGTCACAGCAAAGAAAGTTTGTTTGTTCATTGAAAGAAGAAATAGAAAATGAGTCAATTCAGAAAATGTGTGAGTCCTTGTCACCGTTTCCTTACGCCAAAGGACTCTCATAATATGTCTGCAGCTTGTTTGGAAGAAGAGCACGCAGTAGCCGCTCTTGAGAGAGGGGACTGCTCGTGCAGCAACGAGCTATCATTGGCAACTCTCCGCTCACAAAGAGCTCTCTTTGCGTAGAGAGTCTTCGTGGGCATTCCCCGTGGGTCAAGCCCTGCCGTCGCCGAGGCGAGCCGGCATCTGCACTCATGGGGATCGCAGATCGATCTATTGGAGGAAATGGAGACGGGCAATCTCCTTTCCAGCCGGATCGGTCGGGTCTAGTACCGGTGTCAGAAGCGCCGCAAGCGGTTACCTCTCCCCGGGAGGACCCGTCTGTGGAGGGACGCGAGGATCCCACTCTTTGTACAAACTGGCGAAAAAGATTTGCTTATGGGCTCAGGGCAGGCTCCTTTCACTGAAAGCAGTCTATATCCCAGGCTATCTAAATGTGGGAGCAGATTAACTGTCGAGACAGGGGCCGAGGCCCGGGGAATGGAAACTTCATCCGCAGGTGGTGGAGCAAATTTGGAGTCGCTTTTACCGAGCAGAGATGCACAATGTCGCCTCTGGTTCTCACTAGTTCACCCAGCTCCGCTGGGGCTGGATGCGATGGTGCAGAGGTGGCCAAGGCGCCCTCTGTATGCTTTTCCCCCAACTGCTCTGCTCCCAGCAGTATTTTAGAGAGTTCGACAGGATGCGGTCAGCTTACTGTTAGTAGCACCATTCTGGCCAAACCGAATATGGTTTGCGAACCTGGTTTTTCTCCTAGACAGGTTGCCGTGGCAAATCCCTGTCAGGAAGTACTTACTCTCCCAGCAAGGAGGGCTAGTCCTACATTCTCGCCCAGAGAGATACAATCTATTGCTTTGGCCTGGGGGTGCAGTTCAAAGCGGCAGGTTTGTTGACAGAGGTCGCTCATACTATTCTGCACTCCAGAGCTCCTTCAACTAGAAGGCTGTATGCGCTGAGGTGGAAACATTTCACCTCTTAGTGTGTAGAGCGACAGCAAGAAGCAGTTAACTGCCCAATTGGCTCAGTGCTGGAATTTTTGCAAGTGAGACTCTCTACGGGGATAGCTCACTCAACCCTAAAGGTGTATGTGGCGGCTGTTTCGGCCTTTCATATACCTATTGATGACCACTCAGTGGGCAGACACCCACTAGTTATACGTTTTTTGCGGGGTGCACTGAGGCTGAGGCCAGTGGTGCGTTCCAGGACACCGACTTGGGATTTAACAGTGGTCCTAGAGGCTCTTTCTAAGCCGCCGTTTGAACCGTTAGATCAGGCATCTGATCGTCATTTAACTGTCAAAACAGTAGTCTTGATGGCAATCTCCTCACTTAAGACGCAGTGTGAGTTCCTGAAAAGGAACGTCTCTGGGTTATGTATATAACCCCAGTTCCTTGAAGAAAACGAAACACTGCGTCTCTAGCCACACCCATGGCATCCCTGCCGAGCACTTGCTTCATTCCTGAGCTAATGTGTGATGCGCCGCACCTGGGTTTTGAGCTCCGTGGATCATGACGTCACCGCCTATTATGCCCAGAGGCGTCAAGGAAAGCTTTGGGACGTACTGTCACGTCTGCATCAGAGCTGGATCTTTAACTGAGCGCTTAGTCGCACATGTTACATGCACACGATCACTAGCCTGGTCAGTCAATCAACTTTTCATTTCATTTAACTTCCTATCCTATTGGAGAGAGAAGTAGCTTGTTGATTTTCCAATCGCAGATCTTTCATGTGGAAAACTACTATTTAGGCTACTGAAACTCCATTAGGATCTATTTTTACAGACTTTTTTTTATAGATTTATGTGCAGTGAAAAATGTTTATAGGCCAAATGAGATCTGTTTATCATTGTCAATTGAATTTGTCTTCAGAAGACTTAAATTGCTTTGATTCATATAGATTACTTTAGAAGATGTATTTTTGAACTTTTTGAAGCATCAGAGTTTTGGTATAATGGACAGAAATCTCCCAGGGTTCTTTAAAAATATATTCTATGTAAGATGAACAAATTCTGTAGTAAATGATAAAAATTAAATTTTCTTTAAGTTGTCTTCAAGGCAGTGAGAGAGGATATAAGATATGACTTTGGGGGTTGGGGCTAGATAGTGACAATTAGGGATCATTTTTTACATGTAGCTGTTTGAAGCAAACATTTTTAAACATCAGTGGAGGAAATCTGCTACAGGCATAACTAAAGGTCATTTTGGACACAAGACTTCTCTAATTTTACTCTAGTTCATTCTTCAAGTCATTGTTATTTAGCATGATGGAGAGTATGACCCATGGTAATAAGATGAATATGACTCTATAGCTGAATCTTATTCTTGAATGAAGCAGTCCATTTCTACTTCAACACTGCTATTTAGACTTAGGTGACACATCACTGACATACATTGAAGCAACAGATTTAATGACAGGAGCAACAGAAAGACATTTTATAGGCAGGATAAACAGAAAATGTATTAACGTATCACATGGGTCTTTGCTTTGCATAATGCACCATTATGTTTGAACTTCTCTCCTTACAGAAACTAAATTCATGCTCTGCGATGATAGAGAAATGAAGGTAAACTGAGAAGGAGAGAGAGAGAGATAGTTACTGCAATCATTTCATTATTCCCCTTTAAGCTGCAAATGATATGTCAATTAGCATCCACAGCATGGCCACTATGAGAAAGTGAGTGTTCAAATATGCCTTTTGCCTGTAGGGTCACACTTTTGCAGTTCTTTTAATGATGATTTGTACATTTATCAGCAGATGTGCACATTTTTATCTGAAATGTGGGGGCCGTAATAAAACATCAGTCTTGCCCCTGAATATTAATTACATATATAATATTTGCTTGTATAGCTAGTATGTAAGGATATAATATTATAACAATGAGCTCGTCCTTCCACACTAATTAGCGATTGAGTATCACCCCTTACCAGATGCTTATAGCCAAAGCAACTTACAAATAATAGCAATACAAACAGTCAAAACAATGAAATAGCATTTACAGGTGCATCTAAAAAAAATAAAAACCTTATTTCTGTTAGGATATGGATAGACAGAGACAATCGCAGGCTTTTATTACACTCCAGATCAAGGAGATTAATCGGCAAAAGATCCTGACAAACATGCTTTAAATACAATACACAACGAGATGGGGGACGAACTACTCTGTTGACATGGAAACACATAAACTGACATAGTTAGTTTATAACAATTTCAAAAAGTGAAACTTTTCTATATTATAGATTCATTGCATGTAAAATAAGCCATTTCAAAAGATTTTTTGTTTTCATTTCGATGATTAGCGCTTGCAGCTCATGAAAGTCAAAAAACAGTATTTCAAAATATACAACTTTGGCACAACTTTATTTTACGGTTACACCTATTAGTTGCTTATTAGCATGCATTTCACTAGAATATCAGCCATTTATTAATACTAGTTAAGCATATATTAACGCTTACATTACCTTATTCTACAGTCCTAATGCTGCCCAATACCTTAACAACTACTAACTATTAATAAGCAGCAAATTAGTATTTTATTGAGGAAAAAGACGCAGTTAATAGTGAATAAGTGTTCCCTGTTCTAAAGTGTTTCTCGTCTTTTTCTTAAAAATATCCCATAAATTCCATATGGGGTTTAGGTCAGGCATGTTGGCTCGCAAATCAAGCACAGTAATATCAGGGTCAGCTAACCACTTGAAAATGGTTTTGACTCAGTGGGTAGGTTCCGAAGTCCTGCTTGGCAATAGTGCCTTTTGAGAAACCTGGAATTTTTACTGTAGGATGGTCATTTAATGACACTCAAATGTAAATAAGATTTTGAGTTACTGGATGTTTGACTTTCACGTAAACTCTCATAATCTAGAATATGAGAGTTTCTATTTTTGAAATACGTTACAAAAGTGAACTTTTGTTACTTTTTAAGTTACAATTAAGCACCTGTATATACAGTAAGATAATGTAGAACACAACAGAAGAGAACAGAATAAAATAGCCCAACTATGATCTGCTGAAACGGTTCTTTATCCAGGAAGAAATGACTGTTAGACATGCTGAGATGTGGGCATTTTTTATTGGATCATCAACATGGCTGTGTTTTGGCTGTGACAGAACATAGTGCCATATAGATAGAAAAGATAACTGGTCCAAGAACTGAGCCTTGAGGCACCAAAGTAGTGACTTGGACTTCTCATCCCTTCAGGATGCCTTTTAAAACCTGAGAGGTCAGACTTGAACTATAATACTTTTTTTTTTTTTTTTTTTTTTATAAATATTTTATTAAGTGTTACAGAAAAGTTATAATACACATAGCAAGTTATAATACACAAAGCAAATACACTAAAAAGGCACTTTAATCAAGTCACTTTAACAAGTCTTTGATTATAGATTTTTGGAGCGGCCCCGTGCGTCCTTGCTACTGATAGCTCCATGGGCTATCATCAGGGCTAGCATTTTCTTGGCTGCAGTTAATCCAGAGAATAATATTTTTTTTTCTGAGACAAAGATGAGTCATCATTTAAAAGGAAAAGCCTAGGACAGCAAGATATATTAACTTCCAATATTTCCTTCAGCGTCTCAGATGAAATGATTTACTTTGGGACAATGCAAAAACATGTTTAAAGGTGCCTACAGTATATCCTGAGCAGAAATGACAATTGGAAGATGAGCAGTTTCATTAAATTTAGTTTCCTAGGAGTTAGATACATGACATAGATATCAGGCGATATCTGGGTTGGTTGATTTGCTGTGTCTAAAAGCTGAAGACCCATGACTCATTGCATATTCATTACACGCAATTGGAAAGTGTAAAATCATGCTATTTATACACAGATTGATGAGAACGGGTTGCTACATGCTAAGTGGAGGATCTACATGTCCTAGCAAAACATTAAGATTGTTTAAAAGGAGGTTGGGTTTAAAGACCAAGTCTGCAATACGACTTTTAAAAGATTTGATTTCATAGTCCAGATGAATGGAAAGGGTGGACAGTAACAAAAATTGATCTGCCTTCTAATTAAAATCGACCTCATCCACCTCCGACTTCCTGAAGCACACTGTTAGTTTTCTTGTCATTTATGCTGGCTGTTTGGGATACAATAATTTAATTAAAACATTTACAATAATTGCTGGGCTGCTTTCAGGCTTGCTGTTATGAGGTTAAAACAACAGTTTCCTTTAATTGGAAATTGAAAGATGGTCATTTGTTCAAGAGAAACGCACCACTGATGAGAAACCACAAAACTCACATGGTTTTGTGATCTCTACAGCAGTCAATAAAGGTTGTGACCTTTGAGCAATGTAATTATGAGCTCACAGCTCACTGCAGTGAGTGACAGTCCTCTTATGGTGCTCAGTTTCCTAATTTCAAAGGAGACAGCGCCTGTGAAACAACAGCACAGATGGGGCCTGTGTGCTACAAGGATTGTTTTCACATTGGGGTCTAATAAATTGCATGCTGATGTAAAACAGTGTCATACACTCTTAGCTTCTTTTTACCAGTCCAAGTTATGCGCAACCTCATAATATCTCCCTTGCAAGAGCCTTTTTTCTGATTGCATGAACAGTATGACAGTTGTGTGCATAAGGGCACTCAGTAGAAGAGTAGTCCAGACACTGGAAGAGATGTCTCTGCTTGATTGCATTACATGATTTGTGCTTAGACATATAAAGATCCTTTCAGCAAAAAAGAGACAGCTTTAGTTCAATATCAATGAACAAAGGTCACAGACCACTAAAAATAATTATACACCACAACCCAATCAATGCTTCGATTATGAGTAGATTGTGTAAAGATTAGCTATTGCTGAGTAGAAGCTTTGGTAAAAATGGAAAGAAAGCAAAAATGCCTTTTAATAAATGTAGCTGTATAATGCCTTTGACAGCAGTGATGTACTAACAGCTACTCTGTTGTTCTGTATTCGCCGGCAAAAGCAGAGCTCCCCCTTCTTTGACACAATAAATTATATAAATAGCCAAGAACTACCAAACTGAACCTCCTTCAACCACACGAATCGCATATTCTTCACTATAACAGCCTGTGAATGTATTCTTTTGGCTTGCGTTTATGTTACAATTTGAAGTTAAGAATGCAAATTAATCATCTGTTGTTTATTAATACAGCATGAGCAGAGTCATGCAGTAATGTAGCCTATTACACAGCAGATCTCATTGCCCTAAAAAGAGATCATAAATGGTGCTCAAAAATATTGCTGACTTGCGCCACACTGTGGTCATGCTGAGTTACAGCCTTTTTGCACTTGCATTTTGTACATTGCAATGCGATTTTTACTTAAATGTACATGTTTCAAAATGAACCTGGCGTTTAATAACCAATAAAAAAAGTTACTTAATTAATCTAAATCTTCTGGATTTTCGTTCTAATTTCATTAACGCATTTTCGATAGTCACGTTCGAAGTTGTTACAAAATGGCGATAAAATTTTGTGATAGCTTATATCAGCCTATATAAACTTTAACACCGATGCTGATTCTGAATCAACTGTGAATGCTTGGTGCGTGACTCCAGTGGAGTCAACCAAATGAGCAAACATGACAGACTTCAATGCATAGAAGAACCATCAATGTATAGAAAAAGCGTATAAAGTGTTTTAAAGGCCTAGGATCATTGTCAGTGTTGCTTTCGGTCATTTTGGTCTCATAACACAGAAAAGTGCGACCAGGAAATTCTCTCATTTGTATTTAGAAATCAAAAAGTCACAAAAGAAAGTATGGGGGTAAGTAAATGTTGAAATTGTTCATTTTGGGGGGAACTATTAGTTAGTTGTGTGTCATGTTGTTGTGTAGCTTGACAGCCATAAACAGCTTACAGGTAAAGTAGACTAATGCAGTTCACAAAAAATGTTACCTGTTCTCAACTTATATATAATTCAGACAAGGTACAGAGTCAACTTAACAATGAAGTTAAGGATGAGCAGGCGAACTCCTCAAAAATCTTTAGTTTAACCTACTTCAGTAGGCTTTCAGGCACGTCCAGATTTTTCCAAGTTGTAGATGTGTCCCTAGGTCAACATATTTTAATGCAAAAATATAGTTTTGACCATATCTGTACACCTACCCCTAGATGACTGACACTGATTTACAAGCACCACACATTGATTGTAAACCAAAAACTGTAAACTGTTTCTTCAAATCTTATAGGTTAATCACAATGTTGACCGTTGTCCCAGGGTCAATGAAGATGTTGACCCAGGAACATGTTGCACTTGGTAAAATCAGGTTAGTGAGGCATTCAGCTATTTGACAACAATATTTAGCTTACTGAAAATGAAAAATGTTAACAAATGCATTTATATGCATATTTTATATTGGTTGGTGTAATTATTTATTGTGATTTTTAAGTTGATGTTGTCATTATAATGCTGCTCTTTGGAGTATTTTATTATAGGCTATTACTGTAATGGGCAACCATTGACCATCTTTATGATTAGTACCGAGCAGTGTTTGTTGACATAAGAGAAAAGAGATGCATATTTATTTGATAGACTTTATTGATTATGTGCACATTTTAGCATAGTAATTTGACAACATGATTAAGCTACATTGAAGATTACATCAAAGTTGCATCTGTTTGTGTAATACTACACAATGTTTAACAATATTTCTCATTTTAATAGAATTTAAGACTATAACTTTATATATTTTTTATTAAATTTTATATCTTCCTTTCTCTATACAATTGGCAGGCATGAACAGACAATAAAGTTCACTGAGAATCAAACAGTCAAACCTATTTAGAAATTATGACCCATTTGAATACATTTTCTTTAAAAGGAGATAATTCCTCTGAATAGGCTATATAAAAAAGAAAGTACACAAATGTAAATATGCCAAAAAACTCAAAACCAAATCATGAAGTACTAGTAACATTCAGTAACATTCAAATAAATTACTGAAATTTAATTTGCCTCCCAATTGCATCAGTGATACAGTTATTCATTAGACATTCATTAAAGCCTTCATTTAACATACATATCTATCCTAACTGTTAAAAACATGAACCACATAGAAGAGCACTGAAAGTTTGCCTGAGCCAACAATATCATGGAGGACCATCTAGATAATCACATATGTGAACCAGTCAAGCCACTTACAATCATATCAATGGACACACTGAAGATGACTTTTAACAACTGCATTTGTCACAAAACGGGTCAAATAAAGAACACGAACCTGTTAGGTTTAGTTTACAGTGGAGATATTGCACAACCTATATCACATCTGATTGAAGTAAAATCCTGTCTTACACAAGACCCACAATGATCACCTTTGGAGGATCAAATCAAATACAGGACGTTTGCATCGTTTGTTGAGTTAAGATCTGTACAACACTTCTATTTGGTTTAGACAGTTTACGGTACAACATTACATTATACATATATATATATACACATTAACGCACCATTTGTCACAAAAGGATCACTGTGAATACACAACAGGCTGGTGAGCGGGAAAGCAGGGGAGGTTTTGGGATTGGGTCAGGACTCCTTGACTAAATATATTGCCTAAAACACACCAGTATTGGGATGTTTCATCCTCACTTGTGGAAGACACTGCCGGTTCAGCTCTAAACTCCTTGGGTATGGCGAGAAGTTTAAGGAGTAGTTGGTTTAAGGATCCACATTGCGTAACTAGGATCACACTGGGACGTACTAAATGCAGTTTAGTCTAAAACCCAACATGTGACGAGCATCTCCTTCTAAAGATGATCTTTTCGTGAAGACGTTTGCTGCTGATGGCATCCTTGGCTTTGTATTTTGGCTTTGGGTTTTTCATAGGGCCCAAGTGTAATGAACAAGCAGCTCCAAACACCTACATGCTCATCCAGGCATGCAAAACATACCTTCTCTTGATGCAACAAACCTTCCTGAGCTTTCACTCATCTCATATGTTCTCAAGTGTTACAGTATTAGTGTGCAAACATGTTTATGTAGAAATCGAATACATTCGACGGATTCCTCCCTGTACTGGCTTCGCAATCAGTAACTCTCTACAGTATTGGGTTGGAAGACCTGATCAATGACGCTAAGTCATTGCGTCTTTCTCTTCAGGACATCCCTGAGACATATGTGATTGCACAAAACCAATCTCTTTTTGTATGCCTATCTGGCTAAGGCATGTTCAACACGTCGGAGGGTGTAGCATTGTGTGTTTTGTCAGGAAAAGGGACATCAGGGAAGCAGCAACAGCTTGCTCACAAAAATGAAACAACATTTTCACTACAACTACCTTAGCTAGGTGCAACGACACGACACAAAGCAAGACCACCCACATTGTGCGACTACGTTCTCCTTAAGTGACATGCAAGTATCGCAAGTGGCTAGCGCTAACAGCCGCAGGGGTTACTTTCAACGATGGAAGCTTGTGCTAAATTTGAACAACATCACAATGGGTCATCATTGCAAAATCCAAAATCCTGCTCAAGCATGAAAAATTCGGAATGATAAACCATTCGGTAACAGTACAACGCTTAAAATCATTAGATGGTGCCCCTTATTGTAACAGAACATGCTTCAGACAATTAGCAGACATACCCAGATATAATATATCTGAGAAAGCATGGCGGAGGATGGTTTTACAACAAAATGTCCACCAAAAACTTTTCATTTTCAAAAAGAATCTAGGATTACAAGTTAATAATAGAATACTGGAATGAATAAGCAAGAGTTAGCACGTGTGCTAAGTGTATGCCGGTCCAGTCACTGTGTAGGTAGTGTAAAAGGGTGCGTGTGAGTGTTTCTGTGTGTGGTATTTTATTTTCACACCTCCCTTCATCAGTTGGACTCAAAAAACTGGGAATGTGTCTAAAGAATTAAGTTGTGTTAAAAGATTTAACTGCAGTAATGCTGTGATTTCTCACTTCATATTGCAGCCTTTATCAGTGCAGGCAGTGTTTTATTAATGTCGCATTGCAAATTGACATGCACAGTTCTGATGTGCACTGCAATGTGTGATATAATTGGTCCTTTCTGTGTATAATTGAGTGGCTGTGTTTGCATGTTTTTTTTTTTTTTTAGAAAGACCCAATAAACTTTCTGTCTGTGTCTGTGTGTGTGTCTGTGTTTATTCCACGGAGAAGAGGCTTGCAAAGGATTTCCGAAGGTTGCGGATGGTCTCAGCCTTGGCTTCGTCCTGACTAGGACTTTGGTGCTGGGCGGCCGGCGTTTCTGGAATGTTGAATGTATTGGTAAGAGACTGGGATTTGCTACAAAGAGAAGAAGTGGCAATAAAGGAGAGGAAGAGGCTATTAAAGTCATGCAGCAAACCCATGGAGATGGCTTTAAAAAGGTATGGCAGAGAAAAATAAATAAGCTGTGAGAGAAAGAGAGAATGACATTCAAATGCTTTCTATTGTGTCATTCATTTAAGCAATCATGACTCAAGTGCAATGTTTACATCAGCCTTTGGACTTATGAGAAATGGTATCTCTGGATGTAGAGACATGCACTTTACTCTGTGTCATAGTTTATTCTGGGCCACTATTCCCAAATAAAGAACCATGTGCAAAGGCACATTTCTGGAACATAAATAAATAGTATGTTTTGTGTTTTTTTGTTTGTTTGGTTTTTTATGTTGAATTAGTCACCTTAGAACTTAATTGAGGAATAGTGGGAATAAGATGATCACATTCATACTTGCTGACAGTCGCTTGACAGTGAAAATAGATCAAATGCACATTTCCATTCAGAAAAATGCAATTTCCACAATCAATTGCATGAATGGTTTGGGTGTAAGACTGAAGGAAGCCATCTTTGGCATGCAAAATACCAGATCATCTAGTGTGCATACTTCTGTGTCTCCACTGTTTTAATTTGGCGTGTGCCTATATTTATAAGCCACATTTATCAGTATCACCATTATTGTCAAATGTCATTATTATCATCACCATTATCAAAATCTGTTTATGAATATTTATAGTCATTGAAGTTCTCATAGTATGCTTTGCAGAATCTGTTTAGTGGCTTTAGGACGTGCTTATCCATTCATTTCATGCTCATGGGTTGCATACTTGGTAATTCCAAAATATGGAATATATACTAAAAAGGTGTAAGATTATAGTTTTTGTTTTTCAGTTAAATATATATAAATTCAGGCAGTTTTACCGTTTTATAAAAAGAAATATAAAATAAGAAATAGTGATCGCTATGTGAATTAGTTAAAACAGTACATGACATTGTAATTGGCAGGCAAGTGCAGAAATGACCAATCAGAACAATAATTTACTGGTAACCATCCAATCTCTTATATAAAAAAAAAAACAGCATTACTGTGACATCATTGTATAAAACAGGTTTTTTGATTACCACAGTAAAATCTACCTATACAGCACTTCCCGTCCTGCATTTGTTAAAACACATTTAACTTTATAGTTTGGGCTGTTCATTTTCTAAATTAACGTTTTAAAATATATTTTCTAAAAAAAAAAAAAGCACAAATTAAACACTGTTGAAAACTGACACTAAACTTTTGAACAGCAGTGTAAGAAAGTAAACTCACACAAATTATACCCAAATTATTTGAGTATTATGTACAATCAAATTCAGAGCTTAGTAGTTTTAGTCTAATTCACACACTCATTTTCAGTCAGTACCATCAAATTTTCCTATATATCAGAGACGAATGGCCACCATCTATCTGATGTAGTCATTTGTGTGGGTGATAAAACATCAACAAATGGAAAAACATGTCCAGATGCTTATGAATCATAAAAACCTTCACATCCAGTTAAATGAACATACAAATAGGACAGAGGACAAAAAACATCTTACTTAAGCTGCGGCGATCCACTCAGAGCTGGGTGATCAGGACTTGGTTTCTGTGGAGGTGTGGGTTTCTGCTGCAGGGGAGGTCGTGCACCTCCTGGACCTCCCTGGCCCTGTGCGGTAGGCCGTGGTTGTTGAGTGGTAGGAGGACGGGGACTGCCCTGCTGTTGCGGGACTGATTGAGGGGCGTCCTGGGTTGGCTGTGACCCACCCTGGGTAGGCTGCCTGGTTGGCTGGCCTTGTCTTGGCTGTTGAGGCCTCTGCTGAGGCTGGCCAGCTGGTTTGGGACCCTGGCTGCCAGTTTGAGGCCTCTGTGGCTGCTGCTGCGGACCACCTTGCTGGGGTCTCGGTGACTGCGGAGAGCCACCCGGGCCACGCTGGGTGGGACCCTGTGCTGTGGGAGGCCTCTGCTGGCCTGGGGCCCCTTGACTGGCTTGTCGCTGTGGGGGTTGATTGGGCCGGGTTTGTTGGGGAGGGGGGTTCTGAGCATTAGGACTGGTCACAGACTGGGTTTGGGCAGGGGGCTGGCCCTGGGGAGAGGGACGCTGTTGTGGTGGGGCTCCTTGACGGGCAGCAGTGGTGCTAGCAGCTGCTTGTTGTGGACCTCCTAAAAACAGAGCTTATTTTTACTGCGTAAACAAGCTGTAATATAAGCACAAACTATTGATCCTTTTATAAAGTTATTGAGAGATCTATTGATTTTTATAAATATCTGTCTTAATTAACTCACCCTCACGTCATTCCTAACCTCTATGACTTCCTTTTTTTGTTTGCTGAATTTCTAAAGTGTCTGTGTTGCATGCAGTAAAATTAATTTGTCATTTTTACCATAAAGGCCCATTCAGATCAAGAGGGAAGCTTTTCGCTAAAATTTATTCAAATCTCTTTTACAATGCAATGCAAAAAAAGGCTAACTAGTGAGATTTGCATTGTTAATCAGGCCTAGAAATGCTGTAAAACTAAACTATGACTTTGTGGCACTCATAAACATAGCATCTTGCTAAGCAACAATTAATAAAAGAGGAAGAATCTGGAATCGGTCGACAGTATTGAACAAAAAGAAATCTACTTTGTTAAAGCACATTAATAGTCTTGTGATGAAAAATGAACATGTGCAAGTTTGTTTTCATAATCTTTGGTCAAAATCTAATAATTACTGTATGGTTGATCCTTCTTTTTGATGAATTCAGTAGAACAGGCCCTAAATCATTTTAAAAATTACCTTATGCCACTCAGAAGCTATATTTTAAGATACCGTTTAAGGCTTGAGTGATAAACAGACCAAAATTTAACATCTTATTAACTAAAAATGTTTCCCACTCCTAATGCAGTGTATCTTCATATGGCATATTTGAAAACTATGGGGTGGAAAATTTTGAGCAATGATGTTTATTTATGTAGTTTATTTCCCCATTAAACTATTGTATGGTCAGATTATCAGAAGATAATCTGTATGTACTATTGTCATGGTGCTGTTAGAGTTTAGAGTTTTTAGAGTTTACTGTTTACTGTCATCATATGTAAATCGCAGCTTAAGCTCATTATGTGTTCAACACAAGTAAGAAAGTCATACAAAATGTAAAGGTGATTTAATGATGAACGAATTTGCATTATTGAACTATGCCTAAAAGGTTGGCCTTGTAAGTGCGGTGTAATCCCTTACCCTGTGGAGGAGGGCGCTGTTGTGCCTGGGGGACTCTAGCCTGAGAGATGGGTTGAGGTGAAACAGCTGGGCCCTAAAATACACAACAAACATAGGAGGGCAGAGTATATTAGAAACCAAACCATGCAGAAACAGGATGCTGGCATGTACAAATTTCAGTGCAAGTTTCAGTATTTTTAGAAACACTAGCCTCTTTTTTAGTCACTTTTTTCAGTTTCATTAAAAAAACTTCCAAACGCCTGTAACCTCAAAAAGTGCTGAGCATCATTATAGAAACATAAATAAATGGCTGATGCTAACAAAAGTGCAGTCATTAATCTTCAGGCAATCAGTTTAGCACAAATGTGGAGGGAATTAAACCAAGTAATTTGATGCAGAGGTGATGAGAGATTATGTCTTTAGCTTATGCATTAAAGGCATTTGTCACTCTCATTCCCTCCCATCTGTGTGGCTATGAATCATTACAATCACAGCTTTGGGAATAATGGAGAATAGCAGTCTCTGCACTGCAATCAAAAAGAATCTCAGGCTCATGCTGTGACTACAAGTTTTGCATATTTCTGCTGAACAAATTGACAATAATACTGACTGGTGGGAGAAAACAACACCATTTTACTGGATTATTCAGCAGCATTACACCGCTTAATGCTGCATAAGCAGAAATTACAGTATTTTTATATGCATTCTTTCACGTCAGATGTGCTATCAAGCAGTAGCAGTACTTTGAGTGGCCAGCCGAACTGCGCATAAAAATTTGATCTTTGAATTTGCAAGGAGCAAAGCCTTTTTAACATGTCACATGAGAATATACGGCTTTCATTCATTTTCACATAAATGATGATTACAGGGGCAGATTATTGATTTATAAACACTTACTTATGCTCTGTTCCTTGCAGAAAAACACTTTAGCTGTTGTGCATGATTTGTAAATGATGCATTGCCCACACAAGTTCAAATAAAAAAAAGAGCTCAGAGACTTGTAGAAGCAAGCTAAAATTGCTTGGTTGTTTCAGCAAATGCATTATGTATCTCACGTTTTTGTTATTTCGTTACCTGACATTTTCATTTCTAAAATGCTGCATTACGTACAGCAACATTGTAACAAAACGTTGTCTGTTTCTCGTTCATCTGTTGAAGATAGTACTGGACGTGCTTTTAGAGCCACTCACATTTCACTCTGACACAAAGCATACAAGAAGCAATATAATATCATTTCACAGAAATATCACCACAGACACGTTTTCAAGCCTATGTGGACAACATGTGGGGATGTCTTGAAGCGAGTATATTAACCTGAGGACGGACTGGAGTGGGAGCTGAAATGTGTGGCACAGTCTCGTTCATTTTAGCCACAACAACATCAGCTATCAGAGCCCGGTCCTCATCCTGCTGGTCTCCTATGAGAGGCATTGAACAGCCCACCACCTAATAGACACACACAGAGTGTTGGCCCACGGCATTAAGGATACTTCATAGAACTATTTTAAAAATGTATTGTTTTCGCAGATGTTGTTACCTCTATGATGTAATCTCGACCATCTTTACCATGCAGTGCCTCTACAGCGCATATATCAAGACCTCCGAAAACCTCAGAGCATACGTCCACCCACATACGATACCTGCAGGGAAAATCGCAAATGATGACCTTGTGCATTCCACAAAAAGCATCCACCCACACTGTTGCCCAGAGTAAACAAGGGAATCAGGATTACTGTAGAACAAGTCTTAATATTTGGCATAGTATTATCAACTGTTTTAATTGAAAATCCTCTAGCAAACTATACTCCATACTAGCAAACTATTCGTTCCAAAATAAATCGGTATTATGTGATCAGTGTTGTGCAAATTACTTCCAAACTGTAATATATTAAATATTACTTGTTGCTGTTATTTAAAAGTAATGCCTTACATTACAATATTACTGATTCAAAATTGTAATGCGTTACATGACTCCTGTATTA
>JAUMHI010000046.1:9617793-9630005 GCA_032359435.1 Enteromius unitaeniatus | reverse complement strand
TCTGAAAGGATCATGTGACACTGAAGACTGGAGTAATGATGCTTTGTATCACAGGAATAAATTACATTTTAAAATATCTTCACAGAAAACAGTAATTTTAAATTGAAATGATATTTCACAATATTACAGTTTTTCATGATTTTTAATCTAATAAATGCAGCCTTGATGAGCAGAAAAAAACATATTTAAAAAAACATTAAATATCTTACTGACCCCATTTGTAACGGTAGTATATATATATATATATATATATATATATATATATATATATATCAAAATAATGTAAAGCAGCAAAGTTTGAAATATTATTACATTTTAAAATAACAGTTTTTAAATAACTTTTTTTAATGGTAACATTTTTTCTTATTAATTAGTAATACTCCAGTCTTCAGTTTAATGATCCTTCTGAAATGTATTCTAATATGCTCAAGAAACATTTAATATTATCAAAATTTAAAATATCTGTGCTTCTGAATATTCTGTAATATTTTTTTAAGATTCTTTAATGAACAGAAAGTTTAAAAGAACAACATTTGAAATAGAAATCTTTTGTGACCATTTTTACTGTTATTTTTGATCAATTTAACGCATCATTTCTGAATAAAAGTATTAATTTCTTTAAAGAATAAAAATAGTACAGACCCCGAACATTTAAATGGTAGTGTACATCAAATCCAGTTACCATTTAATGTTGTTGCAGCTTGTTATGCTGGCAGTATTTGCTTTGCATATGTACATATTTTTATTGTTGCTTTTCTCAGGCTAGGTTTTATTACAGTAGCACTGAAACACACACACACAGATGAGCTCACACTCTGCAGTGATATAAAACTCAATTATTCTGCACCACATCATTCTTTCCCTTGTTAGTGGATTCACAGGGAGTTGTTTTACAGGGGTCCCTTTCCCTTGAGAAAACAGTTGTTATTCTCCAGCTGGAACCAGTTGCTCAAGTCTCTCCATACAGTGCACAGTATGTGTGACATGAATCAAGGTGAATTGCCACTTCTGATGTTGACCCTAATTCTGAGCCATTACATTAACAAAGGGACTAATACCCTCATTCACAAAGCTGTTTCATTAGTGAATGAGCAAAAGTATTCATGAACAAACACGTGAATGGTTCAGACAGTCTGTGCCATTCAAAACAACAGCCACCATTTACACCTATTCACCTAACATACATATGAAGAACAGCCATCAAGCTGAAAATATTTGACTGTTTGTTAAAATACTGGTTATTCTGCAAAGTTTATGTAAATATATTAATTAAAAAATGTAAGAAAAATAAGCTGTAGGCTAGATGATATTAACTAGTAAACAAATAAATATCCAATTAAACAAATCCCTTTTGAGTGCTTTTTTAGTGTTTGTGCTGTGTGTATTTAGTAAGTAAATTAAGACACACACATATAGTAGACGTGTATATTTTGAAAACATATATATTTACATGCAATTTTCATATAATTTAGGCTATAGGCTATATTAGATAGATAGTATAAAATATTTTTCTTAAATATATACATGCATGTGTGTGTATTTTTATATATATATATATATAATTTATTTAATTTATATAAAATAATAATGTTTTAATGTGATTAATTGTTGATCAGCACTAGAAAAAGTGCTCTTTTTAAAAACTATAAATTAAATAAATCCCAATAATAGTATAATAGCATAATTTGACTACTATTCCTAAAATAGTGTGAAATCATGCTATATGTATTATTAGCTGAAAATGATGGTCATTATCAGAGCCAGACAAATAAATAGGCCTACATATGCATCCTAAAATGAATCTTGTGAAGAACAAACATTGAATTGTGTTTCCTAAAACCTACTTGCTTCAGGCTACAATTTTTTTACGCTGCCCTGAAACGACAAAAACTGAAGCCAAAAAACGTGAAGTGCTCTGCCTGCCCCGCGGACATTTCTTCTTCTCTGTGCTAAACGCACTCCTCTATCTCCACAGATACCAAAACTGAATATTAACTGTATATTTCTGCATTAGACAGGATGAATTCACAAGGTAACGCACTGCAGGAATGATTCTCCATTCCACCGCAGGAGGTCGCTCTTCCGCTTCCGACGTGCCGCGCTCAAAACAACCGCGAAATTGCTGCACTTCATTCAGTCAGCACAAATATAGTCAAACGTCTCGTTTTGACCTGTCACTATGTGCTCAAATATATATACACAACCTTCCATAAGCAGCTCAGCAAAGTCTCGTTTAACCAACCTGGAAGTTTCAGCCATTGAATAATGGTTGTGAGAAACTTTTCTCACTGGACACATATTCACTGTGTGTGGCATCCTGGGAAATATGGTTAAAAAACAGATGACAATCCAATAATGATAGGGAATTGGTACAGTAAATATTTACAGTAGTTAATTACAGCGTTAATTCGCAGGTACAGTGAGAAGCAATCAATCATGGTACAGTCAGAGAGTGTTACAAAATAAACGGTGCATGAGTAAGAGTTTTGAGAAAATGCTTGCACTATTCAAATGGTTTTCTTTCTGGAAGAAAATAATCGGAATTAGGTGTACCTCCTCTGTTAAAGAAATGCTTGTATTTAAAGGTTATCCTTGTGTAGAGTAGCAGCACTGACTTGTAACACTATGATGGATTCCTTGTAATGCAAATGGGGTTAACTGTGTGTCCAGAGGGAGTGTGTTTCAGAGATGTATGTAAGCATTTGTGGCTTTAGCATGCTCAAGCAGGATCACGCTGTACAAAGCTCTCTTCAGCACTCTGAAGTCTTTGTCTTTCTGCCAAAAAAGAAATGGGAGAAACAGATCTGTGGAAAGAAAAGGCCCAATGCATAAAGGTTGGGAACTGACAACATAACTGCATGTATGGGCAAGATGGTGGAATGACTGCAGCTCAGGTGGGCTAAACACGGCAAAAAATGCAGTCGGGTGAGATTTTAGATTAGGGCGAAGGGGGGAGGGGCTGTCGACAGGTGCTGACTCCTATAGAGGAAACAAAAGACAGAGCAAGACTTGTTTGTGGATTCTAAAAGGATTCAGGGAAGGAAAAGTGGGATAGTGAAGTTTAAAAAAGGATTTACAGTTTATTTAATGTATTTTTTAATTCTTCAGTACAACACATAGAACAAGCATAGTATCTTAGTATTTAGTCGTACAAAGCTGTTGTCCAGAATGATGTAAAGATGATATAAATAACATCTTGAACTTCAGTGGAGGAAAAAAAAGTTGAATGTGACAAATGTTATTTAATTTTTCAGTCTTAAATATTTTTATTTCTCTTGAATTGTTGAAAAAGTTCTGTTTAGTTTTAAATCCCAGATTAGAATCCTATATCTACAGCAACATTCAAGAAAAGGATCCTTCCTAATCTTGATCTTAAAAGAAAAGTTTGCATAGAACTATTTGTGGAAGCACAACTGTTTTCAACATTGATAATCAGCCAAAACATGGCTTTATTTTCCAAAACATTAAAAATATAATTTTATATTTTATAAAATGAATGACTATGTAATAAGACATAATTCTATATGCTATTCTATATTATATTTCTCAAAATGTAATATTTGTTTACACTTGCTCTTGTAGCCTGTCTGTTTGTAAATGTAGTTTATGATAGAAGTAGTAGTTGCAAATTTTAAGTTTGTAATGCCAGGAAATGTGCTTCTCAAGAACAGTGATAATACAACAAGGAAACCATTCATGACTCTGCCGGCTGCCCTGGCATGTTGGTACTTGGAGAAGAGGCTAGATCCACATTACCACCTGATTGTTTTATTTTGAGCTGTCAGTCTCCTGAATTAATTCAACTACACCACATGTACAGTCCATGTAATACACACCTTTCTCAATGTGAACATCTCCTGCTTCGTTAGATTTATATATGTGATCAACCATTTCATTATACATTTTGAAACTTATGTAATAGTTTTTTTTTTATTTTGCTTATTTTATTTGCAATTTTATTTCAAATGTCACTTTTTGCCCATGTTGGGGGTGTCATGGTAGGGTGGGGGTGATAGACAGCAGGCAATTCACAGCTTCTCGCTTGTCTCCTCCCATTAGGCACCTGTGGTGGTAGGTTGTCTAATGCAGACAAAAGCAGAGAGAAGGGGGTTGGCCTTCAAACAGCCAATAAGAAGCCAGAGAGCCATGTTCATGGAAAGCGCAGAGCACTTGAGCTCAGTGACAATTCAAAGCCGAGTGTGGATCGATTCTGCTGCTCACAACTCAACTTGTTCAGGAGCATTGCACCACTTAGAAAGAAAAGATTAGGAATGGCGGTCACTAATTTACACTACATTACCAGGATGAGCAGTGGCTTCAAAGTGTACATCTTAGAAGGTAATTATTACGTTTTATAAACTACATTATGTGTGCATGTTACCTGCATTGTTTATTTTAATACCAATTTAAACTAAGAATATCATTATGTGTGTATGTTACCTGCATTCCGAACATTAATGTACAATGTAGCATACTGTCTAGACTTTTTAACATTTTGTGATGTTATACATGTTTATTAATGTTGCTTTTTTTAAATATGCAAGTGTAAACAATTCAAAAATTGATTTATAAATATTTTAAAGTATTTAAAGAAACCCCTTTAACTACTGGCAAATTTTCTTTTGAACGTTAGTTGAGTACAGTTTAGATGAAGATGTGCTTGAGGTGTGTTTTAGACTGCAAATGAAAGAGATAAAAAAAAGGATGTGGGTATGTTTTTTTTTGTCTTTAATCTCCCCTTGAAAAATATCCCTCCCTGAGGCACTAAAAATCAGTCATCAGTCATGGTTTAAGGTGTGGTTTACACCCAATCCCCCATCCTCTGTCATGCAGAGTCAACCTGCCTTGTCACAGTCCACTGCTTAGGAGATCTGTGAGTGTGTGTGTAAGTGCAAGAGGCTGCTGCCAACAATGCCCCCTCATCGCCCAAGCTATTTGAGCATTTAGTAAACGTTATCCGCTTGAAGTCTGATAGCGCCTAACGCTACACTTCATTCATGCAGTGGTAAAATACCTCAGATGTTAATCACCAATCAAATCAGCATGGTTCCTGACTGGTCTAATATGCTGTTGATTTGATCTCCACAGCCCCATGACCTTGTTTTTTAACTACTTTCCAAAAGTTCTAAGAGTCAAATAATTGGTGTAGCAGATGTTCAAGAATGAAATCTTCCATTGAATCTGGTATATGACTCATAAGAGGTGACTTACTGTGAAGGTGTGTGTAAGTTACTGTGAAGTTACTGTAAGTCACTATCGGTTGCAAATCTGTAACATTTCTTCTAGGGTGAATCAAAAGGATGTTGTGAAACCTCTAATTTCATAACAGTCAATATTAGGGGTCAAGAGCAGTTATTAAGGCAATGTTAGTGTTTCCCACAATGCAACAGACAGGTAAACTAATTTTGGTTAAAACTTTAAGATTTTGTAAATATTGTTTTATGAAACAAACAAACAAAAAAACTATATATATATATATACATTTTTGTAACCTTTGTCTGGAGTATTCAGGATAGGCCTGCATTTATACATTTTTTTTTCTTTATTGATATATATATATATGAATAGCTGCAAAAGTGCCATCAGAATTTTTTTTCCTTATATATTTTTCTCAGGCTCCTCTATTTTTGTTCAGTTATTTCATTATAATGGCAATAACAAATTACATATTCATTGCTAATAAAAAGTTACATTACTGTATCGACACATAGGGGTCTAATAAAAATGGGGTTAAGGCTTTTTTATCCTATTTCTGTAGTTATGTTACATTCTGTGTCTTTTATATTAACTTTTTATCATTTTACAAAAAGTTAAAATCCAGCATAACTGATCACTTTGAGAGTAAATATGATAAGGGAGCTATTAATGAGCTTTAAAACCATTATCAGTTGTAGCATGTATCAGATTGTGAACCGTGAGACCTTTGCATGACACTGTTTGTGATATTAGCATGTGAAAGGTGATGTGTATTTCAGTTTGGATTAGTCTGTTACTATCGTTATGTTGGGTAAACATGCTGTGAGCCACATGCCTTAACCCACAAAGCCTGTTTTGCCCCTCAAAGCAGTATGAACAACAAGTGATATCCTCATTTGTTCGCTGATGTCGTTTTTTTGGCTCGTCTGTTTTCCAAATTTGAATGACATTTACCGTTAGCGGTGAATCAGCTGGGTAGTTCTACAGTAATACTCACAGAGCCAGTTGATCTTGCTCTGCCACTTAACGGAGTTTACATTTAACGGTGGCCCAACAACGTTTTTTCCCACAATTAAGATACACACGCGGTGATGCAATTCCGAGGATTAAGAGTCAGTTGTTTACTTGTTTGCCACACCTTTTCACAAGTAAGGGAATGGGTGACTGGCAATGACCGTGTGAGCACCCTGCAGCGATGTCATTCATCATATCTAAAGTCACACGGGCATGTGTTCATCTTTTTTACAGGACAGCCCAATCTGAGAAGTGAAGACAGATTTCGCCACATGACCAGCGACAGGGTGCGGATGCGTCCTGCACATCCCTTGAAGCGCAAGCACAGTTCTGAGAGAGGACGGACACTTGAAGAGAGGTAATGGACCGTGTAGCATCCGACATGGAATCATTACCCAGTAGAATAACACGGACCGAGGAGAATTTAGTTTGCTCATTTTATTTTTGCTTTCTGTTTCAGAAGAGAGAGGGCCCTCAGCAAGAGTCTGGCCAACAGTGCCCGCAGATCGTCTGGGTTCAGTATTCCTGAAAGCCCCACATCCACATGGAGCCCAACGGCCAGCCCCACTCACCTGATCCCTAGCCCAGTGTACTCCACCCCAGTCATGGACGAGCCTCTGGCCCTAATCAAGAAACCGCGCCCAGAACCAGAGAAAGCAGAGAGCCAAAACAAAACCACAACAGTCAGACAAATACAGGTGATTACTAGTACTGCTAAAGCAATTGAGCTTATGGCATGCTTCAAATTAAAATGCAATCTTTATTAGCAAAATGTATTATTTTTATTATTATTAGCAGAAGTATATTAACTATTTAAATAAAAATTGAATGATTTAAAAATGCAGGAAGAATGATAAAGATCATTTTATGGTGTTACATGACATCATATGGTATTCATATCATAACGTATCGTATCATAATTATTACTTTATATATGTGTATACTACACATCATCTGTGTAATACATTGTACTATTTGTATACAATTATTGATAAACAATAATGATTAATAATAGAAATAGAAATTTATAATATTAATCTAAGTGTATATAAATAATAATAGCAATTATTATATATAATAAATACATATTACATTAAAAATTAGTATATTTAATAAATGTAAATATATGATGGATAAATACGGCACAATAATAAACTACTGATTTAATTAACTATTAATTAACATGACTGATAAAAAAATAATAGTACTAAATACATTTACTATTTATTAACATATGTACAGTTGACATATTATATTATATCTGTTGTATTACTGTTTTAAAATATTTAGAATTTTGTGCATGAGAAATATGTGTAGATCTTCTATACATTATCCGTGGACTAATATGGTATCAAAGTATGTCAATCTTTTCAGACATTAGCCAAACAGTGTTCTTGCTGTAGGGTTCAAAGCCGGATGATAATCCATAATTAACAGACCAATTTATGGCTATTCCATCCTCAGCAATACGTGCTGACTGAACACGTTCTGTGTATCATAACGTCCTCTTCTTAGAGTCTATCCTGAGGCTGCTGCAGTCTGTGCATCCTCACTCACTATCTATGAAACGCAACAGACTGCAGAAAGGCACTTTTGTGTTCCTGAGAGAGTGGCTCTTTAGAGTGTGGACAGGCCTCTGCCTGTCTCAGATATGCAATCCAGCCGGATTCAGGGAGAAAATGTGAGCAATGGGTGGAGGAATTTTGTCAACAAGTCTCAACACACAGTGCTCTTGTTGACCTGCTAGTGGCATCAGGGCTGAGGGAGAATTAGTCTGGAACCACCAACCACAAACATAACTGTCCGTCTCGTCATTTTAGTTTCCCTTTTTCCATCTGTTTTTTTAGTCATTTCGAAAGCATTTTGATAGGGTGAAAGACATTGCGATGAAGATTTGCCGACCTTTGTTGTTTTTTTTTTTCAGATACGGCCATCTGTCATCACCTGTGTTTCCTCTGCAACAAGGTCAACAAAAAAAGACTGCTGCAATCACCCCACCAGTAAGTAAAAAGCTGCAAAAGAGCTTGACGCTCCTCCTTTAACATGTCCATGCAGATCTTTTCATCACAACGAATAGTTCTCGAACATCATCATCTGATTCTGTCTCTCTACAGCTGTTACCCAGCACAGTTATGACCACGTTGAAGAGCATTTCCAGAGGAGCCTGGGGATGAACTACCACAGAGCCACCTCCATCAGCGTGTCTGTAGATGACCACTTTGCCAAAGCGCTGGGAGATAAATGGCTCCAGCTCAAAGCTTCATCCTCCTCCTGCCATTCATCCTCTTCCTCGTCTTCTTCATCTCCACCCAGCAGTCCCACCTTCATCCACTCGCCCAGCTACAGCCAGAGTCCCAAAAGAGCTCGTAAAGATTCAGTCAGTCCTACCACGACCACACCAAACCTATGGTCTGATAAATGAAGAAGAGAGCTGAATAAGATGTACATATGACCAAGTATACATAAGAAGTATATATGACCAAATGGACTCAATACGCATGTGTAGGCCCATGCGCTTCTGCTGTAAAAAGCCAAAAGGGAGACTGTGCGATAAATTGATGTGTTGTAAAAGTTGTCATGCGCAAATGAGGAGTCGTCTTTAAAAGGGAGATTTTCAAAGTCTGACCTTTTTCAGATCGTTTTATGGTAGCTAAGCATTGTTGGAGTTGGCTTTTGTCATTGGTTTTGTGGGTACCACTGGTTTTTATGTGTTGACTGTGATTGCACTGAATATTAATAGTAACATTTCATCATCTGTTGTAAGTTTTCCCTTGACAATCCATGCGTATTTATATTAGGCTGTCTACCAGGATCTTGTAACCTAAAGGAGCACTGAGCAAAACAGACCAAGACTTAGTAGGTCGGAAAGTTTCATGTTTTAATTGAAAACAAATGCTTGAAAAAAAGAGGTGGGTAACTGTTTGGCATCTCTATATGGAATCTCTATGCTGTTCATTTCAACCCCTCTGTAAATTTCAAGCTTTTATACTGGTGTACATATTTGTAATAAACACTCTTTTTTTTAATGAATAAGTTGTATTTTTTTCCTTTTTTTCTTTATTAATTATTCCTAGTCTGGTTGTGAATAAATAATCCAGATACATGTTCAAACTTTGGAAGCAAGCAAACACTAAATTTGATATTTTACATAAATATTGATATTTGATATTTGAATATTGATATAATTTTTTCTGAAGGATCATGTGACACTGAAGACTGGAGAAATGGGTGCTGAAAATTCAGCTTTGTGTCACAGAAATGCATTTCTTTTTCAAAGTATTTTAAAATACATATTTGTAATTATAATAATTCACACAATTTCAGTTTTTACTGTATTTTTGATCAAATAAATGCAGTCTTCTTTCAAAAACATTAACAGTAGCGTATATCTTAACAGTAAGCTGCTCCAGCATTTTAGATTTGTTTTTCTAATCTCTCATCAAACTTGTTCTGCCGCTTTTATTAATCAAATTAATTCATGATGGTTCAACTGCTGTTTCATTACCCCACAGAAAAGAATGCCAGTATGATAGAATTAAAAACATTATATATCACAACATTATAGGTCAGCCTATTCTCTGAATAATCAACATTTCTTTAAACACAGAGCAAACAGTTTAATGAAGTATTGACATTCATTCATCGAAATAGGTCTTTACCAGGTCTATTTTCAGAACAGTGCTGACATTAGATTTGTTTCACTCTTGCTATTCTAAATGACCTTAGACTTAAGGGTCATGCAGTATTTTTTTCTTCACCAGAAATCAATAGACAATATTTTTATGCAAATGATCGTTATGGGAGGGTAAAATTAGTCAGAGCACCCATGTCATCCTTTCAGAGGCCAGATTCAGGCTTGTTAGCTTACCTTGCCAGCAGCAAAATCGCAAATAGATTTGACCTTCTTAGATTGTTTATGATAAATAGGAAAAGTTGGAAAACAACTTCCATGCCTGCAAAAAAAATTATCAACTGCCAGTTAGAGCAGATGCAAAAACTTGTCAATCACAAGATCAAGTTCAAGAAGCTGAGAAACAGGTTTGAATGAAGATTGGCTGGCACAAAAGCCCAGTAAAAGTCATTGAACGGAGTTCAAAGAAGTCTTGTTGTTGCCAAAAGCCCTGCCTTCTATACTCTGTTGCAGGCTTGACTGGCCTCATACAGGGGAGAGTCTAGTGTTTCTCAGAGAACAAAATGTGACTCATGCTCAGTGCCTTAGATCTCAAGGTGTTGCAGTAACATGATGTCCTTGTGGAATGTGGACACCTCAAGGCAGCTTTAAGTCACATGAAAGGATAGTATAGATGACATCATGTTTAGCAGATCAGATCCGTAGAAAATGTAACCAAAACGTAAACAGCAAGATTAACAATACTGTACATACAAGCTTTATATACAAGATTTGCATACTCTTATGGCACATATGTGCACATAAATGCTGCTACATTTAGAATATGTGTAAAAAAAAAAGAAAAGAAATTACAATAATGTACCTAACAAGAAGTGTTACATGTGTTACAGCATTTATTAAACATTAGTTGGTAACTGTTCACTGTTAAATAATATTACCACAGGTTCATCATCAATATCATAATTAATATTATATTACAATTATAGTATTATATTATAACATATATTTATTTCATAAATGTATTAGTAAATGTCAAATTATGTTACCTATCTTTATGTTTATGTTTCCTTTGAGCATCCATGTTGTCTCAGGTGTCTCTTCTACAATCCATCAGGAGAAATAAAAATAGAAACCTGAAAAACCTGACAGGGAGACAACTGTAGATAGACGGTAAGATGAGACTGAACATTATCGCAATTAATGCAGATATTTCAGAAAAATTTGGCAAGGTTGATGAAAAAAGTTTGAGTTCATATTGAAATCTCTGATTTTTGATTGCAGACTTCTGATCGCAATGTTAGATATTTTTGAAACGTCTGTTAAAACTCTAGAGGAGACATGTCAGATTACTAGAGTCTGGATAAGGTTCAGGAAACCTTAGCGAAATGCTCTGTTTAATTGCATTGAAGTTTGGAGGAACATTCTCCTTTCCTATTGGACTTTGAATGTAAGAAGTGTGCCATTACTCATTAGCTTTTGAATGAGAATTAATCCCCTGTTTTGTACCCAATGATGAACCATTCGCTCTTATTATGCATGACTCATCAACTCCAATAAAACATTCATCTCTTAATAATAAAATAAGAGTAGAAACTCATATTTGTCACTGTAGATAGCATCATTATGCCCTTTCTGCAGCTAAAGGTCGAAACATGCTTTTATGCTGTCATTTTGGCTCTGTTATCGTGCATGTCAGCTCTGCTGTAATTGAGCCCCGTCCCTCAGGCTACACATACTTGTCGTAGGGTGTTCTTATAATTCTTCGAGTCAGGGTGGGGGTCTGCGTGGGACGCTCTGAACTCTGAATATCATCCTTCAACAATAATCATGGTTTGAACCAGCATTTAAAATGGATCAAAAGTTTTAATGATGTTTTCAGATGAGAAGCAGGTTTTTTAAAAAGCCGCACCCTTTTATCCATGTCAATGCATGTGTTGAAACAGATCCCTTCTGACATCAGTCATTGCCTTACATTTTATATTCATTTCAGGACTAGGGTGGTACCCTAAAGAAGCGTACTTAAATAGCAAAAAAAAAAAAAAAATCACATTTTCCAGTGCAATGTGAAAAATAATTGCACACAATGATGTATGAAATGTTAATTCTATTCCAGCCATTGTATTAAAAACACCCTCACAACTGTGTTTTGATTTGCTATCTTACAATGTTAATAAATATGCTTATTTAAAATAAATGCCCCAATCATAAATTTCATAAATGCAAGTTTACTAATAAAACATGGTGTGCTGACTGAAGTAATGCTTTACATCGACAGTTGCAGATGATTTGAATAAAAAAAGATTTTAAAGTTTGTCTGCTCTACAAAATATTTGATATTTTAAAAGTCCAACCCTTGAACGTGCATTACTTA